>JAGDQO010000707.1:0-55329 GCA_018342035.1 Solanum appendiculatum | reverse complement strand
CGAATGAGAATCAAGACATCATAAGGAGGGTAACAAACAAGATATAACAACCCAATCAAAAATGCAATCACATAAATGCACATATCCATGGAGAAAACATTAACTCTAAGCTAAAGCATGTTCAACACATCATTTCATGAAGACTTTATGCAACTCATACTCAATACACATAATCATAGATAAATCAATCAAGCTAGCTTATCTTCACAACATTAGACTCTTCATGGACAAGCATAATCAATCAAGCTAAATTATATCTTGGAAAAGACCAAATTTTCATGAGCATAAATGCAGGAGGAAACATGAGAATGACTAAGACACAAGAATCCATAAGAGTAATCCATGAGGGGCTAAGGCCTCAAGCTAGATCCAAAGGTAGAAGGAAAGAAATATAGGGATACGAAGACATCACATCGCCTCCGACCTCTCATATAGCAAACCATAACAAGGAGCTCTTTCCGGCAACTTAATTAGTCCCAACACTTACCAATCAAGAAACACACTATCTCCCCCTTGGGAGAAAACCTCTCTAATCCTTTCGAATCCATCTCCCTCAACTCAATCGTAACACCAAAGTTTTAACAACCACAAATACATTGATACAAGTGAACACTTAAGAAGTTCTACGAGGATTTCAAAGTCAACCTTAATCACACTAACCACACATAGAGTCATACCATAGCCAAAGTAACACCCAACATCAAACAATACATAACCACAAGCTAAAAGACCATAACTTACCAATTTCCACATCCGGGGAACCCTTGTGATCTTGTCGAGTTCAAATTTCATATGACTTACCTTATCGCAGACCACCATTCTTACCCTTGTCACCTCTAGAGGGAAAATCCGTTATCTTGTGCCCACTCTTTCCACAACAAAAGCAACCATCCGAACCGGCTAGGCACTCACCCTTGTGTCTTCTTCCACATTCCTTGCACTTGGCCACATTTTCTCACTAGAATCCTTACCTTGAGAACGATTTCCTTCATCGGACTTTGAATGTGAAGAATCACCATCATCCTTCTTGCCCTCTTAGAATCCCTTGTTTTCTCCTTAAGCTTCTCCTCTTCTATTTGTTGTGCATGAACCATCAAGCGGGAGACATCTATCTCCTTAACAAGCATGGCGGTTAGGCATTCTTTGACTACCAATTCGGAAGCACCTAACACAAATTTACTTATCATTGCCCTTGGACCGGCCACCATAAAAGGAGCATGTCGAGACAATTGCGTGAACTTCAAAGCATATTCCTTCAGACTAATATATCCTTGACGAAGGTTAATGAACTCAAGTACCTTTGCCTCCCTCATCTCAAGGGGAAAGAACTTATCAAGAAAAGCAACCTTGAATTTCTCCCAATCGAGAGGACCCTCATCTTTCGCCCTCTCACTTTCAAATTGCTCAAACCACACTTGGGCCACACCCTTGAGTTGGTAAGCAGCCAATTCCGCCTTTTCCTCCGATGTCACACCCATGATCATTAGCACCTTGTACACCTTATCAATGAACTCTTGAGGATCTTCCTCAACCTTAGAGCCATGAAATTTCTGAGGTTTCTTTCAAGTGAAGTCCCTCACCCTTGATGCTGCTGTACCAACATTTGGGTTCACAGGATCCACAACCTCTCTATTGGCTTGAGTCATCATGGCTTGAGCCAACACTTGAAAAACAGCCCAAAACTCCGCATTAGTCACTTGTTCGACCAAAGGGTCCGCCAGAACTTCAGGAGCTTGAGGAGGAGCTCCTTGTTCCACATTCTCTCCCACATTTCTTCTAGAATTAGCCCTTCGAGTAGCCATATCCTAAAATGCATAGGATAGGGATTAGGAGAGAAACACCTATGAGGTTAAAGTCTATCGCACGACTTAAGAGTAATGAAAGAAGTGAAGTTTCCTAAACATATTAAAGCCTCTCGTTCATAAATGTGGCGCGCTTCACACTCATGAACAAGACACTACTCGACGTGGCTTATGAGACATCCTAGGATCTTTCTGAAACCTTATGCTCTGAATACCAAGTTTATCACGACACAAGGTACCCCTAGACGTGACAGGGCGTACAAGACCTCGAAAGGCCTCATACAAGCCACTTAGCATACATACATTCAAGATTATAGAGATTTGAGAGTTCAAAAGACAATATCATATCAAAGCTTTTAAATAAATAGCAGAAGTCTACATCTCATGTCTCAAAACCAATCTACCATAACAAAGAGAAATAAAGTTTGGGACGTAACCCAATAGAATGCCAAAATGAAAGAACATAAATGTAATAACAACTAGGCTATGTCCTCGAATGGATGAGGACCCACCAAGTCTTCAACAGTCCTTCAAATAAGCTCTAGCCACAAATAGATGGAGAAGCGCCAAATCCTACTTTATGAGACAATGTAGGCAAAAGTATGCATTAGTACATGGAATGTACCAAGTATGAGGAGAATGCAACAAAACATTTAAATCATGCTAAAAAGGGACATTTTCATGACATGCAATAACCAAGCTAAACAAGAAGTAAAAAGGATTAGAAATCATAAGTCATAAACCAAGGTCAATGTAAGCTAAACATTTTTACATCACTTGAGGAACATCATAAAAACACTTTAGTTCATTGTTGTGGGAAATTGCCTTAACCGACATTTAAGACCATGTGAGCTATCAACATGGAATCCGACATTCCCCCTACATCGGAAGGGCCATCATACTTGCCAAGGTAGGACCCATAACATCTAGCTTACGTGGATCCACTAACTAATAAAAGGTTTATTTAAGATATCCTATGGGGGCACATAGGTATAGGACATTTGGGATCTCCTCTTGTCCACTCGGTGCTATGCGTAGATCCCACAGAATAGTCCTTGATCATATAAATAATCCATGGAAAGGTACATCAATGAACACCAATCCAAGCTAAATCATGTGTATAGACGTTTCATATTCCATGGACATAGTCCAAGCTTACGTCATTAGAATAGCTCCTTATACCTTTGATTCAACGTTAGTTGAGATAACCTTTCAACAAGTTATGAATCCTTTACATGTGAGAAAATGTTTCACAATTCAACAATATCTTCCATTCAGCTTCAATCTTAAAGTAATTCATAAATCATCAATTATCAAGTTTGAGACTTCTACCTCAAAGCTTCTTAAAATCACCATCAACTTCATAAAAGACATGCATAAATTCATAAACTTCATCTTTTCATAGTTCATCATAAATCATAACTTGAAAACCATAGATTTCACATGGGTTCATGAAAATTCATCTTAAAACATGCAATTCTACTCAACTTGATGCTTAAAAAACCATAAACAAAGCAATTTGATCATAATTGAAAGAACCCACATGATAGAAGAAAACCTAGTTTTTGATTGAACAATCTTTACTTAGAAAATTAGGGTTTATAGTCCAACTCATAGATCAATACATGGGTTCGCATGGAATTAATAGAAAAACCTGTAATTGAGTCTAAATCATCAAAACAAGATCATAAGTACATAATTGAATCCATTCAAATAGAACCATGAAGAATGAAATCAAAACCTTGTTCAATTTTGGGAAATTAAATTGGAGAGTTGAAGAAAACCTTGGGGGCTCAATGGATGAATGGAACCCATTCATGAACTCCCTACATACCTCAATTGAAACCCTTAACAATAATGAAGAATGTAGACTTGAACTTGAAGAACCCTAGATTGACTTCTTCTTCTTCTTGATTCTAGAGAGAGAAATATTTGAGAGAGAAGAGTTTGGGGAAATCTTGTAAAGTGATTGGAAAAGGTAGATTTTAGGATTAAAAGGGCTTATATAGAGTTTGGAGAAGGTATAAACCGACTTAGATTAGTAAATAGGACATTAGGTGAAAAGACCAAACGACCCTTCTTCAAAGATCCACAACGACCCCACTTACCATATGTCCTACGATTGGTAGGTCAACCTACTGGCCTTAGGTGACCAACCGTAGGTCACACTACCTTAGGTCAAAAAAATTAAATAAATTCCTCCTTCCAACCAGTAGCATCAACGACCTCCCCCCCTCTTGACCTACTATTGGTAAGTCAAACGACTATCGGTAAGTCATGTAGTAGGTCACTCCTTAGACAAAATTTTCAAACTTTTCCCCTAGGCAGACTCACTTACTACTCCTACCCCTCTTGACCTACTTTTGGTAAGTCTAACGAAGATTGGTATGTCAAGTAGTAGGTCACCAAAGTTTCCAAGAATTGAAATTTTTTGCCCTTTCGAATCCGGGGTGTTACATAATTAATCCATGCAACACCTATAATAGGACTAATTGTGTTGCCACTTTGCTAGTTTCGATACAACTAGTTGAGATATATTTGCCTTTGGTCAAAAGAAATAGGTAGATAATTGAGATTCAAAGGCATATATGATTTTACCCGTGAATGAGATTGCATGCGATTAATGTGCACTAGATCATGTGAATGTTTATTTACTTCGCATTCCCTAATTCCCTTTGATCCCTTGTTTCGAAAGGCCTTTGCTCTTGTTCCTTTACTCCCTTGAAATGGAGAAGCGATAAACTGGCTGAATAAGTTGCCTCCTGATTCCATCAGAACATGGGCAGAGCTGAGAGAGGTTTTCATTGATAGATTTTTCCTAGAGTCAAAGAAACTGCAGATAAAGGATGAGATTGGTTCTCATAAACAGCTGTCAGGCGAGGCGATGTATGACACATGGTGGAGGTTTAGTCGGAAGTTCAAGAAGTTCCCAGATCATGGCTTCACTGAGAGACACTTGAAGCAAGCATTTTACAGGTCATTAAATTTCGTGACCAAACCAGTCATGGATACAGTATGTGGGGGCTCATTCATGCGCAAACCATTCCCTGAGATTATGGACATTATGAACAAAGTATCAAAGAACAACATAGCTTGGAACACAAGGGATGCAGAGGTTGGAGATCTTGGGTTCACTTTTGAAATGTCAGCTGAGCAGAGAAAGAGAGGAGAAAAGATATCAGGATATGGCTCACCTGAAACCCAGATGGACCTAATCATTAAACATCTCACGGTAGGTCACGAAAAGGTAAATGTTGTTGGTGCTGCAACAAGGTATTATGAACAGGATGCTGATTTTGAGGAGGAAGCCAAATACTTGAATAACCAGGGGGTTTCTAGAATTATAACTCGGGTAACCAAGGATATAATTCTGGAAATAAAGGTCGGAACTACCAAAGAGAAGGGCAGTACGATAGGCTGAGTTACGGAGAGAAAGGAAATTGGCAAAATAAGGAGGGGTATAAGAATGACCACAGTGATGTATATGTACCTCCAGGGAATAGAGATCGAGCAGGAGGTAGTTATAGCGGAAGCAAAATGGAGGACATGTTAGCTAAGGTTCTCCAAAAGGTTGAATCTACAGATGCTGGGGTGAAGGAGCTGAAGAATGATTTTTCAAGTATGAGTCAGACCATTGACTCACACTCAACATCTATTAAGTAGCTGGAGCAACAATTGTGGCAATTGTCAGCCACATTGAATCAGAGAAAGAATGGAACACTGCCTAGTGATACCATTCAAAACCCCAAGAAAGATTGGCAGTGTGGGCAATCACTACTAGAAGTGGTAAAGCACTTCCTGAACAAGAACATGCAAGTATGGAGCAGGAAGTATGCATTGAAAGAAGTGAAGAAGCAGAAGCTAAGGTTGAACCGGATGACGAAGTAGCAAGGAGCAAAGAAATGGAGAAGCCATCAAGGACAAAGGGATTGGAAATAGAGGCAACTTTTCCTTTACAACCGGTACCTAGGCCTCCCCCTCCATTTCCTCAAAATCTTAAGAAGAAATCCAAAGATGGAAAGTTCTTGAAATTTATATCTATGCTTCGACAACTATCAGTGAACATTCCACTTGTGGAGGCTTTGGACCAAATGTCAGGATATGCTAAGTTCATGAAGGACTTGGTAACGAAGAAGAGAACTGCAAGTTTTGATCCGGTAGAAAATGTTCATCATTGTAGTACTACCACTACTACGTGTTTGGTGCAAAAGAAGGAGGATCCAGGTGCATTCACTATACCATGTACGATTGGTGATTTGGTGTTTGCAAAAGTGTTATGCGATTTAGGGGCAAGTATAAACCTTATGTCGTTGGCTATATACAAACAACTGGGGTTAGGAACTCCAAAGCCCACTACCATGAGGTTGATGATGGTGGATAGATCAGTAAAGAGACCGGTAGGTATTTTGTGTGATGTACTTGTGAAAGTGGGAAGGTTCATTTTCCTAGCCGACTTTGTGATTTTGAATTGTGAAGTAGTTTTGAGGTTCCCATAATTTTGGGAAGACCATTTTTGGCAACAGGAAGAGCATTAGTTAATGTGGAAATAAGAGAGTTAAAATTTTGACTAAATGGTGAAGAAGCAAAGTTCAAAGTGTGCAAGTCAATGAAACAATCACAAGACATGAGCGTAGTATCTGCAATTGATATTGTGGAAGATGGTGACACGACAACATCTATAGAGGAAAGACATGATGTGGAGACATTGGCTGCAGTGATAATGAATTTTGATGAAGACTTTCGAGTAGACTATGTTCAGACTGTAAATGCACTGCAAGGCATGGAGTCACTTTCATACACTCTTAAGAAATTGGTCTTTGATCTGAAAAGTAGGCCGAGTCCTCCAGTGAAACCATCTATTCAGGAACTGCCAGTGCTGGAGTTGAAACAACTACCTAGTATCTGAGGTATTTATTCTTGGAAGAAAATAACACCTTGCCTATGATTTTAGCTGCAGATCTTAATGATGAACAGGTGCAAGTAGTGATGAAAGTGTTGCAGAGGTTCAAGAAAGCGATTGAGTGGACCATTGCAGATATCATAGGATTACCTCCAGGTATTTGCACTCATAAAATTCAGCTTAAAGAAGATTGTTGCTCGAGCATAGAGCACCAGAGAAGGCTAAACCCACCAATGCAAGAGGTGGTAAAAAAGGAAATTATCAAGTGGCTGGATGCATGGGTGGTATACCCATAACTGATAGTCATTGGGTCAGCCCATTGCAATGTGTCCCCAAAAAGGGGCGAATGACAGTGGTAGCAAATGCTAAGAATGAACTGGTCCCACAAAGGCCGGTTATAGGTTGGCGAGTGTGGATGGATTACAAGAAATTGAACAAATGGACCTTGAAAGACCATTTCCCAATGCCTTTCATGGACCAAATGTTAGATCGGATAGCAGGGAAAGGGTGGTACTATTTCTTAGAGGGATACTTTGGGTACAATCAGATATCCATTGCACCAGAGGATCAGGAGAAAACCACATTCACATGTCCTTATGGTACTTTTGCGTTCAAACGCATGCCATTTGGATTGTGTAACGCACCAGCAACTTTCTAGAAGTGTATGATGTCTATTTTTTTAGATATGGTTGAGGATACTTTGGAGGTATTCATGGATGATTTCTCTATGGTAGGTGACACTTTTGATGACTATTTGTTAAATCTTAGTAGGGCACTACATCGGTGTGAAGAAGCAAACCTGGTGCTAAACTGGGAAAATGCCACTTCATGGTCAAGGAGGGGATAGTCCTAGGTCATAAGGTGTCTGCAAAAGGGTTGGAGGTGGATAAAGCAAAAATTGAGGTGATCGAAAAGCTGCCTCCACCTATTTCTGTGAAAGGAGTTCAAAGTTTCTTAGGTCATGTAGGTTTTTATTGGCGCTTCATAAAAGATTTTTCTAAAATTGCACACCCTCTATGTAAATTGTTAGAAAAAGAGGTGAAGTTCACTTTTGATGAAGCATGCAACAAAGTGTTTGAGAGTTTGAAGGAGAAACTGATCTCAGCTCCAGTGATCATCTGTCCTGATTAGCCGGAGCCATTCGAGGTAATGTGTGATGCAAGTGGTGTTGCGCTAGGGGTTGTTTTAGGGCAGAAGAGGAATAAGATGTTACATCCGATCTAATATGTGAGCAAGACACTGAATGGAGCACAAAGAAATTACACTGTTACGGAGCAAGAATTTCTTGCAGTAGTGTATGCTTTTGAGAAATTTAGAGCATATTTGCTAGGAACTAGAGTGATAGTCCACACTGATCATGCAGCATTGGAATATTTGATGGTGAAGAAAGATACAAAGATGAGATTGATAAGGTGGATACTATTGTTACAGGAGTTTGATTTTGAAGTTAAAGATCAGAAGGGCTGTGAAAATCAAGTGGCCGATCACTTGTCTAGACTGGAGGAAGAGAAGAAGGAAGAAGCTGAATTAGACATTGATGACTCATTCCCAGACAAGTAGGTATTAGCCACTACTCTTGATCTTATTCCTTTGTTTGCTGACTTTGCGAATTATCTTATCAGTGACTTGATGCCAGAAGGTTTGTCTTATCAACAAAGAAAGAAGTTTCTGCATGATGTTGGTAAGTATTTTTTGGATGAGCCTTATTTGTACAAGGTGTGTGCGGATAATATTATCAGGCGATGTGTACCAGAAGCTGAAATGTTGAGCATTCTTGAAGCATGTCATTCATCTCCTTTTGGGGGACACCATGGGGGTACCCGTACTGCCCACAAGGTGTTCCAAAGTGGATACTATTGGCCCACAATTCATCAAGATGCTTTTGACTTGGTGAAAGGGTGTGATGTGTGTCAAAGGCAAGGAGGTATCTCCCATCGTCATGAACTCCCTATGACACTTATCTTGGAGGTTGAGTTATTTGATGTCTGGGGGATTGACTTCATGGAACCATCTGTGAGCTCGTACGGGTAAAAGTACATTTTTGTGGTAGTTGATTATGTCTCCAAATGGGTTGAGGCAATAGTATTGGCAGAGAACGATGGTAAGAGTGTGGCAGGATTCCTGAATAAAAACATTTTCTCTAGGTTTGGTACACCTAGAACTATTATCAGTGATGGCGGATCACATTTCTGTAATAAAGTGTTCAACACACTTTTGGCCAAATATGGGGTTAAAGAGCACAAAGTGTCGACACCTTATCATCCACAAACAAGTGGCCAGGTGGAGGTGTCTAACAGAGAAATAAAAGCAATATTTGCAAAGACAGTTAATGCCAACAGAACAGATTGGACAAGGAAGTTAGATGATGCTTTATGGCCATATCAAACAACTTTCAAAACACCCATTGGTATGCCACCATATTAGTTAGTGTTTGGAAAGGCATGTCATTTTCCTGTAGAGTTGGAGCATAAGGCACTTTGGGCACTGAAGAAATTAAACTTGAGTTGGAATGAAGCAACAAATATGAGGTTGGAACAGATAAATGAAATGGATGAATTCCATTTGAGAACATATGAGAGATCCGCCTTATACAAGCAAAGGATGAAGTTGTATCATGACAAACACATTGAGAAAAGAACTTTTAGTCCAGGTGATTTGATGTTGTTGTTCAACTCAAGGCTACGCCTATATCCAAGTAAGTTGAGGTCCAAGTGGTCTGTACCTTTCAAAGTTACTCAAGTGTTTCAATCAGGAGCCATTGAGCTTGAAAACAGAAAAGGTGAAAGGTGAAAGGCAAATGGTCAACGAGTCAAAGCATACATGGGGGGCTCCGAAAGATGTGAAGATCGTTGAGAAATGTAAACTTGATGAAGTCTGAGTAATCAAGGACCCTGCGTCACATCGTGATGTTAAATTGTGCACTACTTGGGAGGCAACCCAAGATGTAATTGTAATAGGTAGTTTAAGTTTACGTAATAGTTCTTGTTTTTATAGAGTCATGGTGTTTGTATGTGTGCAGGAAAATGTCGGAGCAAGTTGATAAAAGTGGATGTCTGGAATGCCCTTCACGAGCAACTAAACGGGCCATATTACACCTCACAGTCCGTGAAGTAGCATGTCAAAACAAGGGGAGCTCACTGGAAAAACAAGAAAGAGTTCACGAAAGGGTTTACGACTCGTCTCATCTTAGACGGACCGTTTAGCCTCTCGTGAACTTCCAGATAAGTTTTCTTGTCTAAGTATTCTTCACGAGGCCCTGTACGGGCCGTGATACCCCTCATGAGTCACTTCACGACCCGTCTAGAATAGGTTGGCACTAAAAGACCTGACTTGGCCCACGCGACTTGAAAGTAAATACATTGCATTTTAACACAACCAAAGCGCCAAAAGTCAAGTTCTTTCATTTTTTCATCTTCATAACGGTTTCTTAGGGTGATCAAAAGTTTCTTTTTAGCATCTATATAAAGGAATCATCAGCTCAAGCAAAAACCCTAAGTCCACATTGCAAGACATCTCGAATTTTTAATTTTTTTTGGTTTTGTTGTGCAAAATTGAGTCTCACAATTGAAGTAAGTTCTCTTTTACTTGGTATAAGTTTGATCTTATCTACATCAAGTATAGAGTTGCTCTTATTGTACATTTTTATGGAAAATTGATTGTTAGTTGATTTAGGGATGAACATATATGGTGGGTATTGCACAATTTTCATAAATGGCATGTTTAGATGTGGAAATTCATGTGTAATTCTTGATGGTTTGATCAAATAAGTGGTATTCTGATTGTGGGATTCATAAGTATGTTGTTTGTGGAGTGTTGAGCTAAATCAAAGAGGGTGAATTCTGGGTGTAAGTACACGACAGGTTTCATGGACCGTGTAAATGTTCACAGGTAATGAAACCCTTCGTGAACCACACCCAGATGTTGGGTGTTCACTGGACCACTTCACGATGGCCTAGACGGGTCGTGGTACACAACACGGACCGTATAGTGCCACGTATAAAAAATGGAAATAACAAAATACCAAAAAGATTTTATTTTATTATTTTAATTTTCATGCATAGCTTGGCCCATCCCAATGATAGATTGAGTGACGGCATTCTTTAGGCAAGGCGTCATTTTGTATAATTACATAGGGAAGCTTGAGTACCCATTAGTGTAGTTATTTGATCTTAATGGTTCTAACTCGTGTGATCGCAGGTTCAATGGCTAAAGCAAGGTGAAAATCAGCACGGACCTCACCCCCTGCTTCTCTGGAGCCAAGTTTGAGTGAAGAAATATCGAGTAGTCTTGGGGTCCAGATAGATACTAAAATTGAAGATCATTCTCCCCGAGCTACTAGATCTCGGACTGCGAAAGCCACTACAGAGCACACTCCTTCTCAGTCTGAAGAAGAAGAAGAAGGTTCTGGGAGCGAGCAGATATGATGAATCCCAAGCATCCATGAATGACCCACAACCAGTTGAGGATGTAGAGGAAGAACACAATAGCCATGATGAGAGTGCTGCTAGTGAGCCTGAGGTGTCGTTAGTGCTATTTATTTATCAGAGGGAATCCGACCCCATGATGAGACAACATCTCATAGATGTCTTTCATCGAATGTGGGTGATTCCTGGCTCGAAGGTCATCTTTGAGAATGGCATTCTGTCGAAGTCATATGGCATTGGTGGGAGAACAATTACTCATGAGTCGAGAGTTGTGGAGGCAGATGTGCGAGTGTTTCCAGAGATTTACAACCTAGTAAAATAACATAAGTTTGAATGGATGACTAAAAAGCCTGGAAAGTATACATGACACTTAACCAAGGAATATTATGCCTCATGTGCAGCGTCTTTGATGAACTTTGCTACCTACACAGAGTCAACTAAGAGAAGAAAGAAAGCAGTTGCCGCAACGTGGCCGCCATTGGTTGAGGTAGTTGTTTGAGGAGAGAGGGTCAGGATTTCAGAGACAACAATAAACAGGCTTCTACATGGCCCGGAGTACATATCACCTGATTCTGTTTGTCTATTTGAGGGTCGCCATCATTCAGTGACCAATGAGACCGAGATGGCGAATCCAGCTTCTAGAAAAAATGTCATGAAGTGGATTGCCGATTTGATTGCTTCTGAGGGCGAGGTAGAAGCATGGGTAGATAACCCACAGATGCACATCACTAAAGCATCCTTGTCATTTCCGGCAAAAATATGGTGGGCAATAGTTCGTGCACAATTGCGCCCAATAGCTAATGATAACACCCTATCCCCCTCACTTGCTTCTTTAGTGGCTTGCATTATGGCAGGTTATCCATTGAATGTTGGAAGAATAATTTCCACAGAGATGAGGGATCGGGCATTTAATGAACGGGCAAGTCTGTCGTTTCCTTGCCTGATAAGGAGACATTATGTGCATGCTAACATACCAACCAACAAATTGGTAGACCGATATGTCGAGGCAACAAAGGTAACTGCCGTGAGCAAGATTAAAAATGTGGCAAACCATCTATACGGGACGAGAGCAGGGCCTGTAGGACCCTTAGTAGTTCTTCCTCATGTTCCAGTTGAGTTTTCGAGGGCGGATGGTGGTAGTGCACCAGCTGAGGGAACAACTAAGACAGTTGAGGGAGTACAACCTACACCAACACCACCTTTTGATATTGCAGGTACTTTTATTTCTTTGCCCGCCATATTCATTGAGAGGTTAGATCCAGAGCAGAGACAAACTCGGGCTATACTAGATCAAGTAGTTGAAAGACTACCACAGGTAGTTTATGGTCAGGTCTAGAGTGCGGAGCAGCACCTGCGTGATGAACTTCGGTGGGAGGTTTCAGTCCTTAAGAATAGAATGGACGGCCTAGAGGCTCATGTCAACAACCGGTTCAGTTCCTTAAGCTCCATAGATGGTGAGGCTCTACAGGTATAGATGGCTGATATGAAGGCGGATATTGACAAACTTAAAAAGAAGCCGATCTCTGTACCTCCACTGGTTGTGCTAGATTATTTAATGAATCTTTTTACCATGGCTCCGGTAGTGCCGACAGTTGGAGACATTTGGTGTGATTTAGTTCGACCTGAAACTGCAAAAGGAAAAGAAAAGGATACAGGTTCGATAGAGGAGCATGAAGACCCCTCCAGAGAAGAAGAGGAGAGCAAAGAAAGCTAGACGAGAGTCCAGGCGACTTGCCTGAGAGCAGGAAACATTGGAGCAGCAACAGCGTGATGCGATGAGGTCTAGAGCCTCCGGTAGTGAACTTCGTGGTCCTCTAGATAGAAGCCGTCCAGATCCATTTTCTGCACCTGAGAGCGCACCCAGTGCTAAGGGTGCCAATGTCACTCCGGGTCTTGACGCCTAAGGCATTATCGGTATGACCACTCCTCACCGCCCTTGTATTTTGTACTTTGAGGACAAATTTATTTTGGTGGGAAGGAGGTGGTCGAGCAACCTACCAGTAGGTGTTAGTACATGGAGGTTTGCTCTTGTTTTGAAAAGTTATTTCTGTTTTGTTTTTGCTTTTGTGAAAGTAGTAGTGTTTCAGTCATTGATTAGTCTTGGTTTGTTTTGATTAACAGCTGAATCTTGAATTTGGGTGAAACCTTGAAACATTCTTGAGTCTTATATTTGACTGTTAGGCTCTTTGTGTGACATCTCAGATATGTTTGTGTTGATCATTGCTAGCTAGTATCTCAATTAGTTTACTGGAACTGTAAGCAGGTGCCATGTGAGTGTGAGGTTTGGTTGAAGACTAACGTTGTATGTAAAAGCTAGAACTTGCCTAAGTAGTCTTGCGGAAATAATTAAACAACTAGATAGAAAGGGATCATAGGCCATTTTTTTCATTTAATCCACTTTAAAAACAAATAACCACCAAATGAAATCATGGACCCTTGAACCCTATTTGAGCCTGGAAGCTAATTTTATTGTCACCCTTGAAATCATACCCTAGGTTCTCCAAGGGCACGATGCTATAACTCAAGTCAAAAGCTTAAGTTGAGGGTGGTCATGAACCGAATAAAAAGAAAAAGCTTAACTGGATCGTATCCTTGGTTACTCCGAAGGAATGAAATCAAAATTCTTAGTGCAAATGGATTACACAAGTGGTGGAAAAAAAAGGGTGTGAGTGACAGGATGTACTGAAGTAAGAAAAGATGGGACTACTCGAACAAGAATTGTGTGCTGATAAGAAATTGGGAGGAACATGGTAATTTAGTCACTTGTAAACCAAATGTTCCAATCCCTAACCCGAGCTAACGCTACAAGCCGATAAAAGTCCTATAGTGAGCCTATTTTTGTTGTTTGATGGTTGAAGCATAGAAAACAAGGGCAAGTCTACGGTCTAAATATTTACAGTGTTAGAAGTTCTTTTGGAGAGCGAGAGTAGTCGTCAATCCAGAAATATCATGTGTGTGGGATTTCTTTGTTGTAATGGCACTATGTTTGCACTTGACAATTAATTAAGCTAGCTGATTGTGAGTATTAGCATGATTATGATCAATTTTGTATAATGAGATGTCATCCATTGACTCTGGCATGTTAGATAAGATGATTCTGGATAGGTTTGTTGTTAAAATAGCTGCTACATCTTTGTGCTTGTTTGGTGTTTTGAGCATGTGTTATTTTTTTTATTTTTTTATCCCTTGAGGAAAAGCAATAGTCTAAGTTTAGGGTGTTGATGTGTCGTGATTTTACGGCACATTTGATGCTCAAAACAAAGGACTAAAGCAAGAAAGCAAGCGTTTCTATGTGGATATGATGCTTTCTTTGGGTTTGTACAGGTAAAACACTTGTCAATAGAAGATGGAAGAAATGAAGGAAAATGAGCTAAAGTAGACTTCACGAACCTCCTGACGGGCCTTGATCATGCCCACGAGCATCTGATGGCTCGTGGAGAGCAAACAGTGAGGTCCTGAAATGTTGTTGAACTGGACTGAAGGCCACGATCACCTAGATGGACCGTGCACATCTCCACGAGTCGTCTGATGACTCGTGGAAAGGAACCAGTGAAGACCTAAAGCCTTGCCCAAGAGAAGTGAAGACCACGATCAGCCTGACGAGTCATTAAGAAGTGTACGAGTCGTATGACAAATCGTAAAGCATGAGCAGTGAAGAAGATGTTTATTTTGCACGAGTATTGAGTCACGAAGCACCTCACGAGCCGTGAAAGCAGTCGTAAAAGGGATGCAGTAGCTGAAGACCTCACTGGCCAAGTGAGACGACGAAGGGCTTGTCGGGTCGTTTAGTACTTAACGAGCCGTCAACTCTCTCGTGAAGATGCGCGACAAAAGAGTTCTAATTACTTTAGGACTTGTTTTCACATATTATTTTAAATTACTTAGGGTTTATTTTTGAAGGAACTTTCATTATCAACTGTTTTTGAATATTTTGTGAGCGGAGAAACTCTATCTTCGAAACTAAAACATCAATTAATCTTTGGTAACTATTTTTTTGGATCTGGATTTTGTTATTCTTGGTTTAGCATCAACATTTAAGAAACATTTGAAATTCTATTATTGTAAGTCATATTATTATATAGTCAATATTGTTCACTTTGCGTTTCTTCATTAAATGAGCAGCTAAATACCACAACTAGGGTTGTGGGAATCATGACGTGAATGTAGCTCCGAATTTAGCAATAGTGAGGCCAACTTGTAAATTGTCGATGTTGATTTTGCTTTGGAAATAATTAATCTCTAATGAGTGCATGCATTAGAGGCAGCATGTACTCCTTACTTGTTCGAGAGAAAAGTAATGATTGGGATAAAGCGAGAACAAACTACATACACGTGGTGTAGTTTGTTAGAGTTCGAGAGAAGATAACTATTACACTAAATAAGCAAAGGTTAGATTTCAAGCATTCTGAGACTGAAAAGAAAAGAGTGGAAAAACATCTAATAAGACTGAGAAGTGTTTAGATGTATCTATCTTGCTAGGAACATCAAACCTAAATGAGCGAAAATCATTCGGGCTAAATCATAAGAGAACAGTAATGTCATGGGGAACATAACCATAGTCTCATTAACAACTTGATAAAACCTTCAAAATATCATTTCTCCAGTTCAACTAAAGTGTTAATAACTCAACAATTAGTTTTAAAACATCATTTTCCCATTATTTACTTTCCTGCTTTTTACTTTTCTTTTTGGAAATATCAACCAAAATTGAATAAAAGCGCCAGTAAATTGTTTCTGCAGTAAATTCCCTGTGGGATCGACCTCAACTCCAGTTGAGTTCTATAAATTGACTTCGACAAATTATACTTCTTTATTGAGGTGTATGTTTGGACGTATCAGTAGGGATCTACCAATATTAATATTTAACTCCTTTATGAGGAGTTCACTGTTATTTATTACTTCTTATAGAGAAGGCCACACTGATTATATGATTCATCCTTGGAAAGCTCCAAAATAGAAGATTTGATATGAAAGTGTTTTTCTGAATTTACTACTAAGTATTTACATTGTTTTTGCTTACAAGAGGCAAATAAGATTGAATATTGTTATTGTTTTTGAAATGGCATTATTTCATCATTTGTTAATCATACTAACATGTTTTCTGACTTGTCCCTCATTAAAAATGTTGTGGTTAAGTATTATTACTCACTGAGCTAGAGTCTCACTCCTCGCTAAATGTTTTTACCAAGAACGCATGTTGCATTGGAGAAGATTTCATTAATTAGAGAGTGTGTATCTGGTGAGCCTTGAATTGCTTCGTGTGGCAAGAGACGTATTGAATTGCTATGATTTATTTTTTTCTTTAAAAACTCTTAGAGATGCTCCATTTGTCATTCTTTTTATTTGAGTCATGATTATTCCTTCGTATTGTAGTCAAGTTACTAGTTTTGAACTTCTTTTTCATATTTGGAGATGAATTTGTATTATTGTGTGACAATTAGATCATCGATAGATCTTATGTCTTAATTTATAGTTGTTATTAGTTGTGTTGTGGATTTCTGAGACATGCAAAACTAAGGATAGGTCCAAAAACAAAGGAAACTCTACCCGATTTTCTATAAAACTTTGGTAAGGCTTGCTTTGGGATTCTCCCCCTTAGCGCCAGTCACGTTCCTAAATTAGATCGTGGCAAAGTTGGTATCAGAGCTTAGGTTATTCTTGTGACTTATGGAGCTCACGTTAGTTGTAGAATCTCAATTATGGTTATGTTGCCGTCCATTTCTATAATCGTGATTCTGCGAGGATGTGAATGTGTCTTGTCTCTCTTTCTTTTTCCTTCTTATGTGTGTGACATTTAGGGCCAACTAGATTAATCTAACATTATTTTTTTCTATTAACCAGATGGCTCGAACTCAATTATCGAATGACAGAGCTATGATAGGTGTTCCTCAGGCACCTAATGTCACTTCAGTTAGGCAATTAACTTCCTCAACTTGGGGGAGTTGCAGAGATCGCAGAAATGGTCAAGGTAGGGGCCATAGTGCCACCACAAGCAACTACAGCACCACAACTAGAATCTCAAGAGAGGTCACTCCGGAAATGAGTTCTAGCCCACCTCCATCATCATATGAGAGTGCTACTACTGGGGTAATTACCTCCATGTAGAGAGCCAAAGAGAGTTTGGTCAATAGAATTGGATAGACAGGAGAGGGATGGTCAGCATCATGTTATTACTACTCAGACACATGCAAAACCTCATGCACCTGCACAAACTTATACTTTTGGGAATAAAAAGGTGTCCTTACAGGAATTCTTGAAGTTGAAATCACAAATATTCATAGGTTCTGATAGTTAAGTTGATCCTTCGAGTTTCTTAGATGGGACATTCAAGGCCCTGTGGGCGCTAGGATGTTCTACTGAGAGAGCTATGGAGCTTTCAGCATATAAACTAGAGGACATGCCTAACACCTGGTATGAGATTGTATTGCTAGGTTGACCTACTAGGGCAGCACCTGTAGTGGGATGTGTTGACTAAGTTGTTCATGGATAATTTTCTTCCTAACTGGCAGAGGCAGAAGTATGTAACTCAGTTTGAGAGGTTGATACATACTCTAGATATCTAAGCTGGCAAGATATGCTCCTTTCTTAGTACCAACTGAAGCAGCTGCAGTTCAGAGGTTTGTGCATGGGTTGGTTGGTCGTTTATTCAATGCCCTAGCCCCAAATATAAGTACCATGACTTGTTTAGATGAAGTTGATCTAGCTAGAAATATTAAAGACAAGGGTCAAGAGGAGCGTGCAGCCTATGATGTACGTAAGAAGGCCAACATAGGGGGGTCTTACAACGGCGACTTGGGTGCAAATCACAAAATAGGGAATCAGGGAAGATAACAGTAGGGCTCCCGAATAGGGATGGATAGAGTTTCACAGTCCACATACAAGCCACATTATAGACAGGGTATTCACGGATAGTCATCATCACAGGGACATCGTAATTTTGGGAATATGTATGCCCGTGCTCCATCATGTCGGACTTGTGGTAGATCACATGTAGGCCAGTGTCATGTTTTGACCGGAGGGTGCTTTCAATGTAGTTAGTTGGGGCATCACCTTAGGGAATGCCCTCTACCTTTGAAAAACACCACACAGACTTCTACTCAGATAGTTGTACCTACTCAGACTACTCGTAATGGTTTAGGTAATACTGATACAGGAAATAGAGGTCCAGGTGCTGGAGATTATTTCACTGTAAATCAAGGATAAGGGACTGCTGGTAAATGCCAGTCAAGAGTTTTTGCACTTACTAGAAAGGATGTTCAGGCCTCAAATACGGTGGTTACAGGTATTCTTCTAGTTTGTTCCTTTGATACACATGCTTTGATTGATCTAGGATGTACCCACTCTTATGTGTCCTGATACTTTGCTTTGAGATTTGATAGATAGCCAAAGATGTTGAGTCATCCTTTTCTTGTTTCTACTCCTGTGGGGGATTCTCTGTTAGTTGAATATGAGTATCGTGATTGTCATATTAGAGTTGTGATAGGGATACTCTAGCTAACGTAATTGTACTTGATATGATTGATTTTTGATGTGTTGATGGGCATGGATTGGTTATCTCCTTGCTATGCTACTGTTGATTGTCATGCAAAGAAAGTCAAGTTTACAATACTCGATGAGTCTACTTTTGTATTATAAGGGGGTCAAGTCCCCTAGGTTGGCAAAATAATATGTCTTTCGAAGGCTCAGAGATTACTACAGAAAGGTTGTATGGGTCTCTTAGCTATGGTAAGGGATACAATAGAAGGGGCACTTAGCTTGGAGAAGATACCAGTGGTGAATGAATTTTCTGATGTATTTCCTGAAGATTTGCAAGGATTACCTCCCGTAAGAGAGATAGACTTCAGTATTGATTTGTCTCCCGATACATCGTCAATCTCCATACCCCCATATCGTCTGGCACCGGTAGAGCTGAAGGAGCTAAAACAACAGTTGTAAGACTTACCCGATAAGAGTTTTATCCGACCGAGTATATCTCCATGGGACACACCAGTATTATTCGTAAAGAAGAAATATGGGTCTCTAAGAATGTGCATCGATTACACACAATTGAACAAGGTAACAGTGCGTAATAAGTATCCTTTACCTAGTACAGAGGACATGCTTGATCAATTACAGGGAGCTGTCCACTTTTAAAAGATTGATCTTCGATCTAGTTATAATCAACTTAGAATTAGGAGGAAGATATTTCCAAGATAGCATTCAGGACTCGGTATGAGCATTATGTGTTCCTTGTGATGCCCTTTGGGCTAACAAATGCTCCAGCAGCATTTATGGACTTAATGAATAGGGTGTTTACACCATTTATAGATAGGTTTGTGATAGTGTTTATTGATGATATCTTGATATACTCTCATAGCCAAGAAGAACATGAGAATCATCTGAAGATTGTGTTACATACTTTCCGAGAACATAAGCTTTATGCTAATTTCTCAAAGTGTGAATTTTTTCTAGACTCAGTAGCCTTTCTGGAGCATATTGTATCCAAAGATAGAATCCAGGTGGATTCTAAGAAGACAGAAGTTGTATAGAAATTGCCTAGACCTACATCCTACAGAGATTCAAAGCTTCTTGGGTTAGGCAAATTACTATGGGCATTTTGTGCAGGATTTCTCAATAATAGCAGCTCCTTTAACCAAGTTAACGCAGAAAAATGTAATGTTTCAGTGGATAGAAGAATGTGAGTAGAGCTTCCAAAAACCCAAAACTGGTTTGACAACAGCACCAATATTGTCCTTACCATAAGGTTCTGGAGGTTTCATGGTTTATTGTGATGCTTTGAGGGTGGGATTAGGATGTGTTCTTATGTAAAATGGTTGGTTATTGCCTATGCTTCGAGGCAGTGATGAGGCATGAGAAAAATTATCCTACATATAACTTGGAGATGGCTGAAGTGATATTTGTGCTCAAAATTTGGAGGCATTATCTATACGGTAAAACTTGTGAGATATATATCAACCATAAAAGCTTAAAGTATATTTTCCAGAAGAGAGATCTACATCTTTGACAGCATCGATGGATGGAGTTACTCAAGGATTATGATTGTGTTATTTTGTATCATCCTGGAAAAGCTAATGTTGTGGTTGATGCATTGAGTAGAAAATCTATGGGCAGTTCAACACAAATAGTTCCTGAAAAGAGACAATTGGCAAAAGATATGCAGAAACTCGAAGGCACATGTGTAAGATTTAGTGTGGGAAATTTAGAGACATTGCTAGCTTGTGTGCAAGCAAAATCTTCATTAGTAGAGCGCATTAAGGCTATTCAATATGAGGATGAAAAACTTTGCTGATATCCAGATGAGGTCATAGCTAGTAAAAGTAAGTAGATGATTGTCGACTGTGCTGGTATGCTTTGACTAGGTAATCGATTGTGTGTACCAGACATAAAGGAGTTAAGACGAGTTGTTCTTAAAGTAGCTCACAACTCTAGATATACTATGTATCCTGGTTTCACTAAGATGTATCATGATCTGAGGCAATTGAATTGGTAGGAAGGTATGAAGAAAGAAATTGCTAATTTTGTTTCCATTTGTTTAACTTGTCAACAGGTTAAAGCAGAGCATCAGCAACCTGCAGGTTTGCTACAAGAGATCCAAATTCCAGAGTGGAAATGGGAAAGAGTCACTATGGATTTTGTGGTTTGTCTACTGCAAACTCTTAGAGGTTACGACTCTGTATGGGTAATTGTAGACCAACTAAAAAAATAGCACACTTCTTACCGATAATGACCAGATATTTATGAATGAAATTGTTCGACTTCACGGAGTTACAATATCAATTATCTCTGATAGAGGGTCACAATTCACTTCATGCTTTTGGAGATCCTTTCAAGAAGCTTTGGGTACCCGAGTAGACATTAGTACTGCATTCCATCCACAGACAGACGAATTGTCTGAGTGTACTATACAAATCTTAGAGGATATGTTGAGAGCTTGCCTTCTTGATTTTGGAGGTAGTTGGGATTCTTGCTTGCCTTTATATGAATTTTCCTATAACAATAGCTTTTAGTCCGGCATTCAGATGGATCCATATAAAGCTTTGTATGGTAGGCTATGTCATTCTCCTATAGGATGGTTTGAAGTTGGAGAGGCTAATGTGTTGGTACAAGACTTAGTACAAGAAGCTATGGACAAGGTCCGGTTGATTAGGTACAGGTTGTTCACAGCTCAGAGCAGACAGAAGTCTTATAAGGATAAGAGGAGAAGAGATCTAGTGTTCACAACTGCGGACAAAGATTTTCTATGAGTCTATCCTATGAAAGGTGTGATGCGGTTTGGCAAAAGAGGTAAATTTAGCCCGCGGTATATAGGACCATATGAGATACTTCACCGGATATGAGGAGTGGCGTATCGATTTGCACTTCCTCCTGATATGTCATTCATCCATCTGGTGTTCCATGTGTCTATGTTAAGAAAATACATATCAGACTCCTTTCATGTGTTTGAAACATAGACTATACGGATTGATAAGAACTTAACCTATGAAGAGGAACCTGTGGCTATTGTTGACAGACAAGTAAGAAAATTAAGATCAAAAGATATTGTGTCCGTGAAAGTCTTATGGAGAAACCATACGATTGAAGAAGCTACTTGGGAGTTGGAAAATAATATTCGAATCAAGTATCCTCTCTTGTTTCAACCTACAGGTACACATTTGTTTAAATTTTGGACCAAATTTCTTAAGGTGGGGAGAATGTAATACCCTATATGTACATAAGGACATTTATGACTTTTGTTTGAAAAAAAATAAAGAAGAAAGAAAAAGTAAGGGATCAGATTATTAAAAATAGAAAAAAAATAAAGAGGGATTCAACCCATTTTACGTACAGGGGAAGGGTTTCACCCTTTCAACATTCCTTCACCAATTTGAAAAAAAAATGAAACAAAAGAAAAAGGAACGAACGCAAGCTGTCGCGTTCTTTTCCAGCGAAGGAACAAGGAAGAGAAGAAAGAGATGAAGGGTGAAACTGTGAGGGGCATAGGAGGAGAAAGAGGTTTGAGGTAAATCTTTGTTTCCTTTCTTCTTCTACATCCTTGCTAAGACTCCTAGTCTAGGTAGTTTACTTTGGGAGATAGAATCTTGATTACTAGAGAATATAGAATTAGATGAATAAGATGGATTAGTTAGATGAATTTAATAGCTTATTGCTCCAACTGAATTACTCATGGCTTGAATATATATGGTTCATCAAATTGGTGGGCAACCAAGAAGTCCAAAAGGGGCTGGGCATTCTGAATTTAACATGAAATAGCCTAAATGGAGTTACACGAAATTGTTATGAATGTGTTTATAGTTTGACCAAAGGAATTCATATGGACCATTTGATTGACGAGTTTGGTATTTCAACATGAGTATTGTGAGTAGTAATCTAACCATAATTTGTGTTTTATAACTTTTAATGAGTTACACATGGTTTATAAAGTGAATGATTTAGAGAAACGCTTTTAACTTGCATATGGGACAAGTCTTTTATTTGATATGATACCGAAATTGTTATTTGAGAAGAACTTGTTTTTATAAGACATGTTTATTGATACATGAGATTTGACTACCGTTATCGAAAAAGTTTAACATTTACTTAAGAAATAGTATCTTGACATATGTTTATGATTAAACTTTTATATACTATGATTTGGTAAGAACATAAAGGTCTTATAATATTTTGAAATGTTTCTATTGTTTACAAAGAAAAGTATGAATGTGAATCGACCTTGATGGATCTCGTAGCTAACAACGGGTTCATTAAATCTGGTGAACCTTGTAGTTACAGATTAACGATAAAGCCCTAGCTAGTGGGAAGGTAGAACTAGCATACCGTTACAAATATCCCTCAAGTAGGGATCTACTAATATGAATATTTTAACTCCTTTATGAGGAGTTCACAGTTATTTATTACATCTTAAAGAAAAGGCCACCCTGATTACGTGATTCATCCTTGGAAACCTCCCAAATATAAGATTTGATATGAAAGTATTTTTTTGAGTTTACTACTAAGTATTTACATTGATTTTTCTTACATGAGGCAAATAAGATTGAATATTGTTATAGTTTCTCAAAAGGCATTATTTCATCATTTGATAATCATACTTGCATGTATTTTGACTTGTCCCTCATTAAAATGGTTTTGGTTATGTATTATTACTCACTGAGTTAGCGTCTCACTCCTCGCTAAATGTTTTTGCAGAGAACTCAAGTGACATTGGAGAATATTTCATTTATTAGATAGAGTGGATTGATAGTATCTTGTGAGCCTCACATTGCTTCGTGTGGCAAGAGATATATTGAATTGCTATGCTTTATTTTGTTCTTTAAAAACTTTTGCAGTTGCTCAATTTGTCATTCTTCTTATTTAAGTCATGATTATTCCTTTGTATAGTATTCAAGTGACTAGTTTGAACATCTTTTTCATATTTGGAGCAGAATTGGTATTAATGTGTGACAATTAGATAATCAATGGATATTATGCCTTAATTTATAGTTGTTATTAGTTGTGTTGTGGAATTCTAAGACAGGGAAAATTAAGGATAGATCTAAAAACAAAGGAAACTCTGCTCGATTTTCTATGGAATTTTGATAAGGTTTGCTTTTGGATTCTTCCCCTTAGAGACGGTCACATTCCTAAATTGGATCGTGACATGAATTGAATCCGATGAAATACATGAACTGATGTTGTCACGACCCAAGGTACCCCCTAGATGTGACTGGCATACAAGACCCCGAAAGGCCTCATACAAGCCACTTAGCATACATTCATACAAGTTAGTAGAAATTAAAGAGTCCAAAAGATAAAATCACAACAGAGTTTAAGAAAACATCAGCGGAAGTCTATATCTCATGTCTCAAGCCATCTAACATAATAGAATAGAAATGAAGGTTTGGGATGCAGCCCAGTACAATATCCAAAAAAAAAAAAACATGAAAACGTAACAAGGTTAGGTCCTCGGACATAGAAGGCCTCACCAAGTCTTCACTATCACTGGAACTGACTAGCCACGAGTGGGATGAGAAGAACCGCCAAGTCCTACATCAATAGAATCAATGTAGGCAAGAGTATGCGTTAGTACAATCAAGTACCAAGTATGATAGCAATGCACATAGGGCATATAAAACATGCTAGAATGACATATAATCATGACATGTAATGGCCAAGCTAAAACATGATAGAACATAAGAAACATGAAGCATAAACCATGGCCAAGACAAGCTATTCATCTTTCCTTTACTTTACTTTAGATCATCATCATAACACTTGTTCATTAGTTGTGGGGAAATAGCCTTAACCGACATATAAGACCATGTGAGCTATAAACATGGAACCCGGTGTCTGCCCCACACCAAAAAGGGGTGTCCTACTTGCCAAGGTAAGACCATGAACTTCTTAGCTTATGTGGATCCATTAGCTAGTGTCTATCATAGACCATCACCCTATGGTGTCACATAGGTTATGGGACATGGGTAATCGCCACTTGTCCACTCGGTACTAAGCTTACTTCCCACATATTTATCATAGTTCATTTTATCTTTGGTAGATATGGGTAATCGCCTCTTGTCTATCCTTAGTCATGATTTCATTATTAGTAGACATGGGTAATCTTAGAGAAATAACTAGCCCCTTGGAGTTGGTAAAACAAATCATCAATTCTCGGGAGAGGATACTTATTCTTGATAGTAACCTTATTCAATTGGTGGTAGTCACTACACATACGGAGTGAACCATCTTTCTTTCTAACAAACAAGACCTGAGCACCCCATGGAGAAATAATTGGTCAAATGAACCCTTATCATACAAATCTTTCAATTGATCTTTTAGTTCCTTAAGTTCTGTCGGAGCCATTCTATAAGGAGGAATAGAGATAGGTTGCATATCAGGGAGAAGGTCAATACCGAAGTCTATTTCCCTCTCTGGAGGAACACCGGGTAAATCATCGGGAAACACTTCCGGAAATTCATTAACAATGGAGACTGACTCAAGAGTAGGGGTTTCGGAATTCACATCCCTCACCCTAACAAGATGGTACATGCAACTCTTAGAAATCGTCTTTCTAGGTTGTAGACAAGAAACAAATTAACCCTTAAGCGTAGAATTTCCCCTTTCCACTCCAGGATAGGCTCATCTGAAAATTGGAACTTGACCATTCGAGTCCTACAATCAATAGAGGCATAACAAGAATGCAACCAATCCATCCCGAGGATAACATCGAAGTCTAGCATATCAAGCTCTACAAGATCCACATGAGTGACTCTATGGAATAAAGAGACGGAACAATTTCTATAGACTCTCTTAGCCACAATAGATTCACCAATAGGAGTAGAGACACGGAATGGATCTAACAACACATCCGGAACAACATCAAACTTCATAGCTACATAAGGCGTCACAAAAGACAACGTAGCACCGGGATCAAACAAAGCATAAACATCAAAGTGGAAGATTTTCAACATACCGGTAACCACATCGGGAGAACCCTCTTTCTCATGACGGGCCTGAAGTGCATAGAATCGGTTTTTCTTTTGATTTCCACTAGAACTTGCCAGATTTTGTGGTTGAGCCCTTCGATGATTTTCTCCTCCCTTCTTAGTAGCCAAGGGACAATCCCTTACTTTATGACCCGTCTTACCACATCCAAAACATGCATTTGAACCGGCTAGACAATTACCCTCATGTTTCCTCCCACACTTGGCACAAGTAGGCAATGAGGAGCCACTACCGTTTCCTCCTTGAGGCTTAGGGTTAAACACTCTTTCTTTGTTGAACTTAGGAGGGGCATTGCAAGGACCTTGATTTGACAACCTTTGTCTAGGCTTAAAACGACCATGTCCATCGGACCTTGAATGAGAGGACCCACCATCACCGGTCTTAGCCCTCTTGAAGTCCCTAGACCTTTCCTTGAGCTTCTCCTCCTCTATTTGTTGTGCATGAATCATGAGGCTAGAAATATCCATATCATTAATAAGCATGGCGGTACGACACTCCTTGACCACCATTTCGGACACTCCCGAAACAAATTTGCTCATCCTTGCTCTTGGATCAGCAACCATAGAAGGAGCATATCGAGCCAATTGTGTGAACTTCAAAGCATACTCTTTCACACCCATACTCCCTTGACGAAGGTTGATGAACTCGAGTACCTTAGCCTCTCTCATCTCAAGGGGAAAGAATTTATCGAGGAAAGCACCCTTGAATTTCTCCCACTCTAGAGGACCTTCATCAGCCGCCATCTCACTCTTCCATTGCTTGTGCCAAATTTGAGTGACACCCTTGAGTTGGTAGGCGGCCAATTCCGCCTTTTTCATCGGTGACACTCCCATGATCATCAACACTTTATTAACCTCATCAATAAACTCTTAAGGATCTTCCTCCACTTTAGAACCGTGAAACTCCGAAGGGTTCATCTTGGTGAAGTCCCTCACTCTTGACGCCGCCATACCCACATTTGGGTTCACGGGAGCCACAACCTCCCTATTGGCTTGAGCCACCACGGCTTGGGCCAACACCTGAAAAGCAGCTCTGAACTCTGCATTGGTTACTTGCTCGGCCAAAGGATCGGCCGGAACTTGAGGAGCTTGAGGAGGAGTTTCTTGCTCTTCACTCTCTCTCACATTCCTTTGAGTATAAGCTCTTCGAGATGCCATATCCTGAAACGCGTAGGATGGGGATTAGAAGAGAGGGGCATATATAGTAACACTCTATGCACGACTTAAGGATAATGAAGAAGTGGAGTTTCCTAATAATCTTGTAGCCTCTCATTCATAAATGTGGCGCGCTTCACACTCATGAACAAGACTCTACTCGACGTGGCTTATGAGATATCCTAGAATTTTTCTAAAACCTTGTGCTCTGAATACCAAGTTTGTCACGACCCAAGGTACCCCTTAGATGTGACATGGCATACAAGACCCTGAAAGGCCTCATGCAAGCCACTTAGCATACATTCATACAAGATAGTAGAAATTAAAGAGTCCAAAAGATAAAATCAAAATAGAGTTTAAGAAAACATCAGCGGAAGTCTACATCTCATGTCTCAAGCCATCTAACATAATAGAATATAAATGAAGGTTTGGGACGCAGCCCAGTACAATATCCAAAAAAAAATATAACGAAAAACATGAAAACGAAACAAGGTTAGGTCCTCGGACATAGAAGGCCTTACCAAGTCTTCACTATCACTGGAACTGACTAGCCACGAGTGGGATGAGAAGAACCGCCAAGTCCTACATTAATAGGATCAATGTAAGCAAGAGTATGCTTTAGTACAATCAAGTACCAACTATGATAGAAATGCACATAAACACATAAGTCATGCTAGAGAGAGATATAATCATGACATGTAATGGCCAAGCTAAAACATGATAGAACATAAGAAACATGAAGCACAAACCATGGCCAAGGCAAGCTATTCATCTTTCCTTTACTTCACATCACCATAAGAACACTTAAGTTCATTAGCTGTGGGGAAATAGCCTTAACCGACATATGAGACCACTTGAGCTATCAACATGGAATTCGGTGACTGCCCCACACCAAAAAGGGGTGTCCTACTTGCCAAGGTAAGACCATGAACTTCTTAGCTTATGTGGATCCATTAGCTAGTGTCTATCATAAACCATCACCCTATGGTGGCACATAGGTTATGGGACATGGGTAATCGCCACTTGTCCACTCGGTACTAGGCATACTTCCCACAGATTTATCATAGTTCATTTTATCTTAGGTAGACATGGGTAATCGCCTCTTGTCTATCCTTAGTCATGATTTTATTATTAGTAGACATGGGTAATCGCCTCTTGTCCCTTCATAGAATAGCTCCTTAATCATGGATTCAAGCTTAGTTGAGCAAACCTTTCAACAAGTTATGAATCATTACGTGTGAGAAAACCTTTCATATTAATAGGTTGAGCATTACATGAGAAACCCTTTCACAACTCAACATTTCCATTAACATATCATAAACTTCATAAACATACATGAGTTCATAAGCTTCATATTTACATAGCTCATCATGCTCTTAACTTATAAATCATGGGTTCATAAGCTTCACCTCAAAACATGCAATTCAATGCAAGCTAATACTTGGAAAGCCATAAATCAAGGCAATTTAATCATAATTGAGGGAACCCACAAATAGAGGAAAATCGTAGATTTTGATTGAACATGCATCTTTTCATAAAATATCCTCTTTTCATCATTCATAGTCTTACATGAAATTCGTAGCTTCATGATCATAATCCTTAACTCAATTCACAAAGAGTTCATGCAATTCATCTTTTCTCAATCAACCCACAATCATAAGCATAATCATAAATTGGGGGAAACTTAGCATGGACTCATGGGATTCGTCAAGTTGCATGTAAATCACGCTTAATCATGCACTAGATTACTTTACCACGCTATATCGTGCACTATCAACCATAACATCAACAATGGAAAGCATAAATGAAGAACCCATAAGAATTTGTTAAAACACTAGCTCTCTTGGGCAAAACTAAACCTTGAAAACCTTATGGAAAAGAGGACCCATTGGAGGAAAGACTCCAAATGGTAAATACTATCATACCTTAATGCCAATGCCTTGAAATAAAAGGAGGATTGAGGACCTTGATGAGAACCCTAGCTCTCTTCTTCTTCTTGTTCTTCTAGAGAGAGGAATATTTTTGGGAGATGAGAGTTGGAATGAAGGGATTAGGGCTTAGAAAATATAAATAGGGCCAAGGTTAAGGGGCAAAATCGTCTAGGATAAGGAATAAACATTTTGGGAAAAGTCCCAAAAAGCCCTTAAATAAAACTGTCGGGGCCAATCGACGACGGGATCTACGGTCCGTACATCCATTGACGGACCGTCCTGTTGTTCCGTTAATCGATTCACAAAGTTTGTTTTTGACTGAAAATTTGGCTAAGTCTGGAAGGCATCTACGGAACCCTTCTACGGCCCGTCAACCGAAATACGAACCGTCTTGCTATTCCGTAGGTCAAGGTTCAGAAACACAAAATTCACAAAGTTGGCAGGGCCATCGACGGTTCCCATCTATGGCCCGTCACTCCACCTACGGTACATAGATGGCCTCCGTCGTCACTGGCACCAGAAAAAATTTAAAACTACATTTTTCTTTCTATTCAAAAACTGGGGTGTTGCAGATGCATTGACAAATCAATTAGACATGTAACTCATAAGTACTAAACAGAAATAACCGAATACAAAGTCAATGCTAAATTTTGAGAATGAACTATGGGAAATACTATTAATTGTCATACTCTATCTGAGCTATATTGAGTCCAACCTATACCCCAACTAAAATGGCTCATTGTACCTTGCCAAGATTACAAAACATGCTTATATTGATCCACTTAACTAAAGTTCGTAGGACTAAGTTGTCTAGTCTATGATTAAGAGTGACCCTTTAAAACCCACAGTGACACATAGTTGTGGGAATTAGGGATGCTTTCTAAAGGTCTATGTCTAAACAGTCATTGAGCCTGTAATGTCCAATTTCATGAGAAATTTCCTTTATATGTGAAATGACTATTTTGCCCTTTCCCTTAGTGTTACCATATTTTTAAGAGTTGCAGTAATGGTTAGTGTGGTCCCTAATATTATCAAAAGAGATTTTGATAGATTTGAGCCTTTTGGTTGAGTTATATTGAAATAGTTGACTTTGGTCAACATTACAAGATTCATCCATCGGATGGTAATTCTGTCAGTTCCATTACTGCGGAACATCGATTTTTGTCTAATAGGGTGGTTAGTAGATTAATTATATTTAAGTAGTGTCACATGATTTACACTACTAAAAAACTACTAAAAAAATGATGGGAAAAAAAGTGATGGACAGTGTTGCTCCAAAAAGAGACGTCATTTGCCACACAGTTCGTCGCCTTTTAATTAAAATAAATTTTTAAAACATTATTTTACAAATAGCGACGGACGGCATCTCTTAGTCCGTCACTCTTTTATGTTTATTTTTGCACCAAATATATATATAATTAATAATTATTTATTTTATATAAGTGGAGAAGTTGTCCGTCACTTTTCATTAAAAATAATTAATTTTAATTAAAACATTAACCATGCTGTCAGTCATTTTTTAATTATTTTTATTTATTAATTGTGTTTTATATTTGTGACGGACGGCATCTCTTAGTCCGTCGCTTCTTGGTCAAATGACTGGTCAAACATTTTAAAAAAACGACGGACAATATCGTTTATGCCGTCGCTTTTTATAAAATATCTTATATACTGCAGATCGATTTTTCTCATTTCTCTTCCCCTCATTCTCTCTCCATCAGGTCGTCCACCACTGCTCACCGCCGTCCATTGCTCGCCTCCGTCGCCAGCTCCTTCTCCCCTCTCTTCATTCTCTCCTTCTCCTTCAAAGTTAGGGTTTATTAATTCATCAATTTTTTATTATTTTTTTCAACTTGAGTTATATTGATTTTGTTTGTTAGTTGATTGTAATTAGTTTATTGATTGTTATTTTGAATGATTAATTGTTAGTTAGTGTTTGTATTTGAGATTTTTGATTTTAGGGTTTGTTTGAATTTGGGATTTTAGGACTAGTTTGAAATAGGGGATTTTAGGGTTAGTTTGAATTTGGATATTCTTGGACTAGTTTGAATTTGGAATTTTAGGATTAGTTTGAATTTGAGATTATAGGACTTGAATTTGAGATTTTAGGACTAGTTTGAATTAAGGTATTTTAGGACTTGTTTGAATTTGAGATTTTTGGACTAGTTTGAAATAGGGTATTTTAGGACTAGTTTGAATTTGGAATTTTAGGATTAGTTTGAACATTTGAGATTATAGGACTAGTTTGAATTAATGTATTTTAGGACTTGTTTGAATTTGAGATTTTTAGACTAGTTTGAAATAGGGTATTTTCGGACTAGTTTGAATTATGTATTTTAGGACTTGTTTGAATTTGAAACTTTTGGACTACTTTGAAATAGGGTATTTTAGGACTAGTTTGAATTTGGAATTTTAGGATTAGTTTGAATATTTGAGATTATAGGACTAGTTTGAATTAAGGTACTTTAGGACTTGTTTGAATTTGAGATTTTTGGACTAGTTTGAAATAGGGTATTTTAGAACTAGCTTGAATTTGCAATTTTAGGATTAGTTTGAATATTTGAGATTATAGGACTAGTTTGAATTAATATATTTTAGGACTTGTTGAATTTGAGATTTTTGGACTAGTTTGAAATAGGGTATTTGAGAGCTAGTTCGGATTAATGTATTTTAGGACTTGTTTGAATTTGAGATTTTTGGACTAGTTTGAAATAGGGTATTTTAGGACTTGTTTGAATTTGGGTATTCTTGAGTTAATATTGAAGTGTTAATTTGAAGTTAGTAATTGAAGTGTTTAGAGTATAAGATGGATATTTGAGTTGGGAATTGATGAAGTGATTCTGAAGTTAGAGAAGCTAGTTAGATATGAACTTGAATTACAACTTATAATTAATTATAACTTGAATTTATTATAACTTGAACTTAATTAGGAATCTTAATTTGAAATCTTGTTGACCTTAATTAATTAGAACTTAATTTTAAACTTTTTTTATTAGAACTTTGAAGTACGTGAACTTAATTAGTACTTTGAAGTACTTGAACTTAATTAGAACTTTATTGAACTTAATTAATTTATAATAACTTGAAAACTTAATTAGGAATATAAGCTTAATTTTGAACTTAATTAGTGTTTATGAATTAATTAAGTTTGAACTTTGTAGGTCTTGAAATGTAGTATTTATGAACTAATTAATTGTTAGGTATATAAATTAGTTAAATATATATATAAGTAATACTAAATATAATTATTAAGTAATTATAAATATATATTAACAATATAAATTAGTTTAATGTAATTAAAATATTATTAAATTTAATTTATAACTGAATATCTATCTTTTTGTAGATGGATCATCGTTTGTGGATGTATAATATGCATTATTAAACTGATGGTGGTTTGAAACCTGAGTTTATTGACAGTGTTAGAGGTTTTATTGAACATACAATGACACTTGATATTTACAAGAATAATGGATTGGTTAGGTGTCCTTGTAGTCCATGTAGGTGCTTAAAATATTTTGAACCAGATATAGTAATGGTTCATTTGTACCGTAATGGATTTAAGCCTAAATATTTTGTATGGGTTGATCATGAAGAAAGAGATGGAGTGAATGGTATGTTTTATAATTTGATGCCCGTGGATCAATATAATATGCTTGCACCACATGGTCAAATTAGGGTTGAACAAGATGATAGGGTTGAACATGATAGGGTTCATGAAATGATCAATGATGCTTTCGGGGTTCAAGATGTTATGGAACCCGAACAATATTTTGATGAAGCTCCTAATGAAGAAGCAAGACGCTTCTATGATCAATTAGAAGAGTCTAGTCGTCCATTATGTAAAGGGAGTCTGCATTCTGCTTTGTCAGTTGCGATTAGATTAATGAATATTAAATTAGATTGGAATGTTCCTAATACGGCTATGGACTCAATGGGTGAAGTAGTTAATCCAGAGTTTAACATACCTAAGAACTTCTATCAGGCAAAGCATTTAGTTCCAAGTTAGGATTGACACATGATAGAATTCATTGTTGTGGTAATGGCTCATGTTGTTTTACAAAACTGATATTGAATTAGAAAATTGTAAGTTTTGTGGACATGCTTGTTATAAGAGGACTCTTGCCGGAAAGATGGTCCTTGTTAAGGTGATGCATTATTTACCTCTTATTCCTAGGTTAAAGAGGTTGTATGCATCGATGCGGTCTGCTCCACATATGAGATGGCATCGTGAATACAGAAGGCCGTTGGGTGTCTTGTCTCATCCATCTAATGGTGAAGCATGGAAGCATTTTGATAGCGTATATCCTGATTTTGCTAGTGAACCAAGAAATGTTAGATTGGGATTGTGTGCAGATGGTTTTACGCCATTCTCTAATGCTGCTTCGCCTTATCCTTGCAGGCCTGTATTTCTTACGCCGTATAATCTTCCTCCTGTAATGTGCATGACAAGTCCTTACATCTTTCTAAGTTGTGTTATTCCAGGTCCCCGTAATCCAAAAAGTTTGATTGACGTCTATCTGCAACCATTGATAGATGAGCTCAAACAATTGTGGTTTGAAGGGGTACTGACTTATGATATATCAACTAAGCAGAATTTTATTATGCGTGCTTCTCTAATGTGGACTATTAATGGCTTTTCTGCATACGGGATGTTGTCTGGTTGGATGACAGTTGGAAAACTAGCTTGATCGTATTGCATGGAAAATAGTAAGGCATTCACTTTAAAGCATGGCAGAAAAACTACATGGTTTGATTGTCATCGTTAGTTCTTGCCAATGGACCATGAGTTTAGAAAGATGAAAAATGCATTCAGAAAAAATAAGATTGAAAATGACCCCCCACCTCCATTACTCACAGGACATCAAATTTGGAAGAGAGTTTCTCAATTGCCTAAAGTTACGGAAGCTTTACCTTCTAGACTTCCTGGATATGGTGTTGAACATAATTGGACCAAACAGAGCATATTTTGGGAGTTGCCGTATTGGAAGGACAATCTGCTACAGCATAATCTTGATGTGATGCACATTGAAAAAAATTATTTTGACAATTTTTTTAACACAGATGAGAAACGTGAAATTTGTGAGTGGGTTAAAATTTTGAGGATGCTGGAGGGTTATGCTTCGAATTTAGGAAAGCGGGCAGATATGAATGAAGGAAAATTGATAGGTATGAAAAGTCATGATTGTCATGTATTCATGGAAACTTAATACCTATCTCTTTTAGCCATCTACCCGAAAGAATATGGAAACCAATCATAGAGATAAGTCTTTTCTTTAAAGATTTGTGTTCTGGAAAGTTGTTGGAGAGTAGTTTAGATAGGATGGAGGAAAATATTCCTGTTATTACTACTAAGTTAGAGAAGATCTTTCCATGTGGTTTCTTTGATGTGATGGAGCATCTTCCAATTCTCCTTGTCCAAGAGGCCCGCCTCGGAGGTCCAGTTCAAACAAGATGGATGTATCCATTGAGAGGTAACATTGAAATATTCACTAAGTTATATATATTCACTAAGTTTATTTTTCTTAATTAACATATATAGATATATACATGCAGAAAAATTGGCAATTCCAAGCAAACAATTAAGCAAAGGGGAAAGATCGAAGGATCAGTTGTTCAAGGTCATATTGGGAGAGAAACTGGTGATTTTTATTCTTATTACTTTGGGAAAGAAGTTTCATGTAGGAGAAACAGGCACAATCGCAATGATGAAGGTGATGTCGATCCTTTATTTCCACCAATATCAATTCTTAATCAAAATAGTCGAGGATCTAAAAAGCGTGGAAAGCGAGGATTCACTAGTATGGAAATGGAATCAACTGTGACACATATTTTGCTTAATTTTCCAGAGATTCAACCATATCTCAAGTAAGTGTTAAAATATTTTATCAAATTACATACTAATTAGTGTTTACTAACTAACAAAAAATTTGAATGCACACTTATCAGCTTGTTCATAAACACATGGGGTAATGAAGCCATCTATACGGGATTTTCCAAATGGCTAAAAGAATATGTAAGTGTGCAAGCTTATATTTGTCACGACCCAGGGTAGCCCCTAGATGTAACACGGCGTACAAGACCCCTAGAGGCCTCATACAAGCCCTTAGTATACATAACATACAAGATAATAGAGAAATAAGAGTTCAAAAGAGCATTTTATATCAAAGATTTACTCAAAACAACGGAAGTCTACAACTCATATCTCAAAGCCTTCTACATCATAGAATACGAATAAAAGTGATAGGACGCAACCCAATACAATATCCAACATAAGGAAAGACATCTAAGAAAAATCCAACAAGGCTATGTCCTCGAATGGATGAGGACTCACCAAGTCTTCTTCTCAACTCTAAGTCAATGCTCTAGCCACGAGTAGGAGAACTGCCACTTCCTACACCAAAGAAGTTGATGCAGACAAGAATATGTGTTAGCACAATAAAGTACTAAGTATGATAGCCATGCATATAAGCTCATCAAACATGCTAGAAACTGAGATATAACCATGACATGCAATTGGCCAAGCTAGACATGATAAGGCATAAAAGCAAATAGCATAAAGCATAAACCATGGCCAAAGCAAGCTAAATCATCTTTCTTTTACTCTTCTTTTCGTTACTTTACTTTTAGTAACCCATGCACCATTGTGCAAGCTGAAATGTGGGAAAAGCCTCAAACCGATCTGTAGACCATGGAATAACTCAGCATGGAACCCGGTGTCTGCCCTACACCGAAAAAGGGCCATTCTACTTGCCAAGGTAGAATCCTGAACCATAGCCTACGTGGATCCACTAGCAAAGCTGATATAATATGGGCCTGTTAAAGACCACCTATGGGGGCACATAGGCATATGACATATGGTTGTACGCATAATTCCCACTATACAATCATAAATATTGATATCCATGGAAAGGCACAACTGGGGTTGCCAATCCAAGCTAAACATGACTTCACATACCATGGACTAGTCCAAGCTTACTTCATTGGTTGTTTCTTCTTTCATGGACTTGTCCAAGTTTACACCCCTAGAATAGCTTTTTTAAGCTCTTGATTCAATTTTAGTTAAGCAAACCTTTTAACATGTTATGAATCCTTTACATGTGAGAAAACCTTTCACAAGCTTAGGTTGAGCATTATATGAGAAAACCCTTTCAAGACTCAACATCAACATATCATAGATTTCACATAAAACATGCTTGATTCTATAAGCCTCTTTCTTCATGATTCTATCATGCTTTTTCTTCATAGCTAATGGGTTCATATTGCCTTTATTTTAAACCATGCAAGTCAATGCAAGCTAGCTTTTAAAAGTCATAATCAAGGCAATTTAGTCATACTAGAAGTAACCCACATAAAAGAGGAAAAATCATGCTTTTTACTTGAACATGCTAAATTCATGCACTTAACCCCAATTCATGCTCAATTTCATAGATGATCCCTCAATTTCATCAATTCATATCTCAACCCAACAATCAAGGCATAGATTATCAAATTGGGGAGAATTTACTTGGGATCATGGGGGTTCATGCAATAATTACAATTAGACATGTAATTCACGCTAGATCGTGCACTAGATTACTTTACCCATGCTAAATCGTGCACTACAAGCATAAAATCAGTAATTGAAATCATACTTCAAGAACCCATAACAATTGATCAAACCTAATCTTACTTGAAGGGAATTGAACCTTGAAATTCATGAAGAAAAGGGAGAGCCCAATGGAGGAAGCAACCCCAATGGTCAATACTATCATACCTTAGCAAAGCCCACTAGAAATTGGAAGAATTTGGGTGTCTTCAATGGAGGACTTAGCTTCTTCTTCTTCCTTGAGCTAGAGAGGATTTCTTTTAGAGAGAGAAATATTTGAGAGGTGAATTTAGGAAATGAGTTAGAATGAAGTGATTTAGGTATAGAAAACTATATGTAGGACCTTCATTAAGGGTAAAATTGACTTAGTTAATTAGGGAATTAACCAGGGAAAATACCAAAAAGCCCTTAATTAAAAATTGTCGGGGCCCATCTACGGTCCGTACATCCATTGACGGACCGTCCTATTGAACCGTCAAAAGATTCCGAGAATTGGTATCTGAGGACCCTGCAACGACGCTTTCAATCTACGGTTGGTAGGTCCATCTACGGACCGTACACCTCAACCGTGGATCACAGCCTGAGGTTCAAGAATTTAACCAGGTCTGGGGGACATCTACGGTTACTTTCTACGAACCGTCAACTGATTCACGATCCGTCCTGCTACTCCGTAGATCAGACTTCAGAGACTAAGAATTACTGAAACTGATAGAGCCATCGACGGCTCCTCACCTACGGCCCGTCAACTTGACTACGGCCCGTAAGTGGCCTCCGTAGGTCACTGCCTATAGGTAAATTCTGCATTTTCATTCCTTGGAAAGCTGGGGTATTACAATATTGAATCAATAAGTATTTAATAATGTATTCATATTATACTAATTTGTATTATTTTGAATAACAATATATAGGTTTACGATGAATACTCAAATGTCGAACATTTACAATTAGTGAGAGAAGTTGCACTTGGACCTGAATCTCAAATTCAGACAATGAATAAGTATTGTGTCAATGGTTTTAAGTTTCAAACTGAAGAAGTTTCTAAGAATAAGAAAACAAATAATAGCGGTGTCTGCATACAAGGTGATGATGGTACTGGCCAAAATATTGAATATTATGGTGTCATTCATGAGATTATTGAAGTAAGGTATTCAGGTTGGCCTAAAAAGAAGATCATATTATTTAGGTGTAAGTGGTTTGACCCATCACCTAGAGGCACAAAGGTGGACCAACAACATAATATAATAGAAGTTAGGCACACCAGGAAATACAGAAGTTATGATTCTTTCATCATTGCACAAAATGCTAAAGTGTATTACGCTCCATATCCATTGCATAGAGACAAAGCCGATTGATAGGTTGTTATAAAGACTAAACCTGTGAAAAGAATTGAAATTGACAATGTCTTAGATGTGGCATATCAAAATGAGGTTGCAATTGTTCAGCAACAAGTTGATATTGAATTGGAAACCACACTAGAACATCCTCAACACATATTAGAAGAAGTATCTGATGATGAGATAATGACAAATGTTGAGGAAGAAATAAATGAGGATGAGGGAAATGAATCATTCGATGAGGAAGAAGAATGGGACAATGAAAATGAAACAACTGAGGAGGAAGAGTGGGAGAGTGATGGAAATGAAACAAGCGAGGAGGAATAGAAGTAGAATGATAGCTAGTATGTAAGCTAATTTATTTTGCTAATGCTAATTTTATTTAATTTATGATTTTTTATATATTATCCATGTAAATTTGCATACAGATGTCATCAGGGGGTGACGGTGATAGATCTCGCGAGCATCTTGGAGTTAGCCAGTTTAATAAGGCTAAAAAGAAGAAGTCTAGGAGACCCGTAGATCCTGAGGATATTCTATGATCTCTTTCTTCTGCACCGAAGCGCATTACTCATGACACCCATTTATTTGCTGTTCCATTTGGTACGGTGGATCCTCGGGCATATTATCCTAATTATCGTCGACCAGCCAATGCTTCCTCTACTTCACAGCCATTTCCTCCATGGTGCTACGAGGACCTACCTTTACAGGCTATTCGTCGATCACGGCCCTTATCGGCAGGTAGGATATCTCCCTCTCCATCTCCCACAGGTACATTTCCTCAGCTATCTGCCATGAGGATTAGAGATTCTAGTAGTGAGCAGTCCGATGCTATGGCCAGTACACCTTCATTGACCCAGCATTATGTGCATCCTAGTGTATCACCTTCACCTACACCAGATGAGACTTCTGCTCTGGCACCTGGTCAGAAGGACAGGCTTCGCAGAATCATGAATGAACCGGATGGATCATCGTAAGTTTGTTTTGTTATCTACTCTTACTTTATTTTATTTATTTCGTATACTTTAATATATTATTCATGAACTAACAAGTGTATTGTATGTTTTACAGGTGGCATCCTGCAAAGGATGCTGCCCGGGCTTTAAAAGAGTGTGTCAGGAGGCTTTTTACAGAGGCTTATCACTCGTGGAGTGAGATCGCAAACAGTGTACGTCAGGCGATGTTTAATGAATTTAAGGTACATATATATTTAATAATATATTTTCTAGTATACTTTACTTTTTTAATCATCTAACGCTATTCTCTTTTTTTTCAAACTTTGTGTACTTGGGAACCGAGGTACAATATGGTCACTGCGACCGCATTTGAGAGGAGGGCATCCATGAGGCTGTCTAGCTGGCTAAAGAAAGTCCAGGATACTAATCAATGTCCGGCTTGGATGTTGCCTCGTGTTTTTGATGAATTGCGCCAGTATTGGAACACAGAAAAATTCAAGGCAATGTCTGAACAAGCTAAAAAGGCTAGAGGCAGTCTTAAGGGTGACTCGTTACACACCGGGGGTGCAAAGAGCGTTGGAACAATTACAAGAGAGATGGTAAGTTCTAATTCAAAATTTTAAATAAATAAATAGTTGATTAATATCATCATATATTTTATTTTTATTTATAGGAAAAAAAATTGGGGTGCACTCCCTTGTAACGGAGGTTTTCAAGATGACTCATGTGAAGAAGAAAGAAAATGAGTTAGATCCAGATGTGTGGGTGGAGGAAAGGGCCGAACAAACTTTTGTAAGTTATTTAATTTAATATGAATAGTGAATATATATATAAATATATAGTATGTATATATTTTGATGCTAATTTTAATTTTTAATATGCAGGGAGAGTATTATAATTACGTGAATGAGAATCTAGATAGTTCGGTCCAAATGACGCCTGAATTGTCCACTCAAATTTGGATAAAAAGAGTTGTCGGGGGGCAAACAAGGGTAGAGTCTATGATCGAGGCTCTCAGAATGATCTACGACGACTCCAGTCAGGCTTAGAAGGTATTGGATCATCACGTCAAGCCGAGGCACTTGACGGTGTTCAGATAGCTGCTATGTCTGATCAAATAGCAAAACTTACAGTAGCTCTAGCAGAGTCTGAGTGAAGAAGAGTACCAGAGTGCGACTGTTCAGCAAATCAAAGAACAAGTGTTGAACCTTGCTCGTCGACCTACTACATCATCTCCTGCTAAGGACACAGAAGACGAGAGTGGGAAGATGATGATTAATACATAGATTACACTCCTTAGCTTTCATCTCATTAGTTTATATGGACTTTTTAGGAATTTTGAAATGAATTTTGAAAAACTTTATAAGTCTTTTAATTGTAATTTAAGTACTTTTGAAGTTTAATTTAATTTTGTTGATTGATATTTTGTGTTTATTAAGTGTTTTGGTTGATTGCGCTGTATTATTTTGAATTGAATTGCATTTGCAGGTGGGCAGCAGAAACTGGGGATAGGGTGGTTTTGTCTGTCGCTTTTCTGCACATTTTTTTTAAAAAAACCCAGAAAAGTGACGGACAGGATCCTTTAGTCCGTCGTTTTTTATAATTTTAAAAAAAATAAAATTAAAAGAAAGCGATGGACGGCGTCGCTTTTTGGAAATTAAAAAAAATAAAAATTAAAAGAAAGCGACGGACAGCGTTGCAATTTTCAAATTAATAATTTTTTTGAAAAAACAATGAGCGACGCAATCCGTCGCTTTTTTGTGACACTGTTCGTCACTTTTCTAAAAGCATCGAGGCAAAAAGCGGCGAACCTGACTCAGTCGCTTTTACGTCGATTTTGTCCAAAAAAATGACTTTGTCCGTCATTTTTTAACAGTTTTTAGTAGTGTTAGGTTGACCCCTTGGGTTGAGTTGAGCTTTATTGATCCTTGGATAGTTGTGGCCATAGGTTGGGTTGTTTAGCTTTAGTTGTAGTCGGAGAAACCTTAGTTTAGGTGATCCGTGCGTGAGTAGTATCCTTAGACCTTTTTTCTAAGTGGCGTAAAACTTAGGATTATTTTGTGTTCGACTGGTTTGGTTGATTTGATTGATGGTATAGATCCTTGAGTGTGATGTTTTTGTTGTTTATTATACTTTTGGGCCTGAGGCCTTGAGCGTTAATTGGAAGGTGCACCAGGTCAGTACTCTCGTGGTGTGATGGGCATTTTTCCCGGTTACGTGTGTTTGACATGACTTGATTGTGGTAATAATTTTGAGGAGCTATTAATTACATAATTTTTTTATGAAAATGACTTGGCTTATGAAAAGGAAATTGACCTTAGTGAGTTCGAAGTCCTTGAGACCCGTTTTGGCTTTAAAGTGGTAAAAAGCCCTTTTACTTGATTATCGCACCTCTCAGCTACTTTTACTCTGAGGAGCACGATGTATCATTTCTGGTGGCCCATAGATATAGATATTTTGGTTATTAGTAAACTTGGTGTGCCATCTCGGGTAACTCATGGATATATCTACCGGGTTATTGGTGGTTGGTTAAGCTTGAGGTGTCATTCTAGGCGGCTCGATGTTCCTTCTGGGCTTATGGTTTACCTTACTTAGTGTTACATTGTATCATTTTGTGAGTTGGCCTTTGACTGTATTGAGTATTTTGTGTTTTGTGTGTAGATTGTGACTGAATCATTGATTTTATCCACCAGTCCTCTATCTTATGTTAGTTTGTTTAGATTTTCCATTGTCTTGCTTGAATCATCATGCTACATATATATATTTGATATTTCTGAACTCGATCGGCCTATGATGCCTACTGGGCACCCCGTGTTTTGGTACTCATACTATACTTTTGCATCTTTTTTTGATGCAACTCCCAGTTCGAGCCACCCTCAGTGAGCGTTGGATATCCCGTGGCAGTAATAGACTCAGATTTTTCGTGAGCTCTTGGCATTTAGAGACTTGTTGTTGTCCTTCTATTGTACTAACCATCATGTTGTATTTCTGATTAGTTATTCACTGTATATATATGACTTTATGTTGTAGTAGCTCCTTTATAGGTGACACTAGGTCCCGGGGATTGATATATTTTGTTAGTTGTCTTTTTGTCCCTTTGGGGCCTATTTTTATACATGTTGTATCGTACTACAGATAAATATGACATGACCCTTCTTTCTATATACATTATCTTTGTCTTCCGCTTATTATTATTTATTTATTATATAAAGTGTGTCTTACGCATCTTGTTATTTGGGTTTAGGCTTGTCCACTCAGTTGGTTGTAATGGATGCCATCATGGCCCTATTTTGGGTCTTGCCAGGGTAACTCAGACTCTGGTTACTCAGACTCAGTCATAGGTGAGTTATTTTGGTTGATTCTCCCTTTCTATGCTTTTATATCGCATTTTCATTTGTTGTTCAGTTTGAAATACAACCCTTCTCCACTTCACAAGTTGGAGCTTTCTCTCAATTTTAGGTACAATCTGAGCTCTATGTTTCATGGTGAGCTTCACTCCATAACTTTGACCTTTGTATCATTGATGAACTAGTTTGCAAGTGCTTCTTGTCAAGATTTGTCAGGACCCGATCCCTCGATTCATGATGACACCTACTATAACCCACCAGTAAGTAAGCCAACCAGTAAGAAAGAACACCAAGTAATGGACATAAGGGTAAAAACAACGCGGAAGCACTAAATAAACAACAGAAATAGATCAAGAGAAAGAATAAACTGGACCACTAATCGTGAATAATCTTCAAGTAACCAATAAGAGTGATCCAATTAAAGAGCATAGTGCTCAGACCTTGAACCACGTATGAAACTCCTAGGGGCATCATGCCGTAGCCAAAAGTGTGTTGACTCCATAGAGTATAAGACCATACCTTGAATCTACGAATAATCAGGGCTACTGAAGGTTCTCATGCCAATAATCATCATAGAATCACCGTGCAATGACATCAACTTCCAAGTAATAAGTACAACACTCCAAGCTCGAACCTACTCCAGTCCAAAGTCTACAAGTGAGGCCTAAAATCCCAAACGCAACAAACGAGGCCATACAAAGAAGAAGAGTGGATAGAAGATCGTCAAATTTGAGTCAATGCCTAAACAAAGGCTCATTCTATCAGACTCAAGTATGCTACACTAGTCTACAAGGAGGTAAACTCTCTGAGTCGACGTCAGAGTAGAAACAAGGCCTAAAAAGGCTCAAACTATCATAAGTATAAGGCAAGCAATAGTCTAAGACTAGACAAAGACCAAACATGCTCAAACATACAACAATATCAAACAAGGCTAACGAAAAGGTAAGGATGATCAAACAACCCAACTAGAATCCTTCAAACCCCGAATTATACCAAATTAAACCTAAAACATGGTTTCTAAGTGATGTAACATAGTCATCTTGGTACCCGCCCCCAATTCATTTAAATCAACATGAAGTTACATATTCAAACTCAATCTAATGGAAGGAAAGCAATAGCCTACTTTTAGTCTGACTGTGCATGCACCAAATCATTTTTTCGAAGCTTTTCCTTTCCTTGCGACCTTTGAATGCTACCACACTATCGAAAATAGAATCACATTGTTCATATGGTCGTTTAGACACTAAATTCACTTAAAATGGAGACGGGCTCATTTTGAAGGTAAAATTGGAGTCATGGGACCCACACTGGGAATTCCAAAAATTACTGCAACAAAAGGCCCTAACTAGTCCCCCAAACTTGTGTTTCCTATTGAAACACAATTCGGGGGCTCCGTACAGTGGAAACAATCACATTCACAAAACTCATATTTAAAGAACAACAACTAAGGTAAGGAAGCGCACAAACACGTAATTTAGCCTTAAACGGAGAATCTCCAACACTTTTAGATAATATATTCATGTAACTTTAAGTTCCGTGATCACATAGGACTTCGAATCACCGAAAACAGAGTTGAAACGAGAGAAAAATGACAATTCCTCTTCGCAAACACGGTAGGGCCCCATTAACATGGACCATGAAAGCGTGGCAAGGGCTCCACAATCGTAGATGATGGAAAACAATGGCCCCATGAATGTGGTAAGGGATCCCGCGAATGTGGGACTCGTGAAAGTGGTTGCGCCCTCGTGAACGTAGCAGCCAAGCTTCCTGTTCTTCGCATAGGTAGCTATTTTTGGACGGCACAAGCGGATACATATCAACTAATTTTGGCAACATTCAAATCTCCAACGGGGTGCTCAAAATTCATTCACAACCCCACGCACGCAAACCAGATATGCTACCCTATCAAGTTTAATATTCTGGACTCAACAGAGCAGTCGAAACTTCAATACAAGTCATCTTGACAAAACTTGGGTCCCTCACCTGAAATCTATTTTAAGACTAAATACACAAGGGGGCTCAGAACTAACCCGAGAACCTTGGGATCCGCATGAAAAGATATTCTACTCAAAACTCAATATTTAAGAGCTAACCACATTGACAAAATTCTTATTCCGACACATTTACCTAGAATTTTAACAAAGGTCAAAATTTAGCCAAAACATACAAGCCAAAATGCCTAATCGAACAAACTCACACCGAATGCCTCGGGAACCATGCCACTAGCCTAAAATGACCATTTTGGAGCAAGTGGAACAATCAGAATTTAATTGTGAGGCCATCTTCCTCAAATTTTGATCGAAATCAATTGTTCAAGGTTCAAAAACTCCAAAAACATGGAAATTTTCATAAAAACATAATGAACGACCAAGTGACCGAACTGTCTATCCCAGCAAGTCATAAAGCACTTTGGGTCACCACAAGAACACTATAAATGACAAATTGAAGGCATTAACAAAGAAATAACCTAAAGGGTCATTACAACATCACCTACTAAAAAGGACATTCGTTAGTAGTAGTAAAAGTCAAAAGGTACCAAAACACTCAAACAAGCCAAGATCCTACTCTCACATCTCATTTTTGGTCTCCCAGGTACCCTCCTAAACTCAGTGATGCCTCCAATGGACCTTTACCACATGAATGGACCTCGTACACAACTGCCACATATCTTTGGCTAGAATAGCAGCTGGCTCCTCCATAAAAGTCAAACGATCATCCAACTTTACCGCATCATGCTGGAGCATATGAGAATCATCAGGAACATACCGGTGCAACATTAAAACATGGAAAACTGGGTGAATAGCTGACAATGATGGAGGTAGAGCAAAATCATAAGCAACCTCAACAACTGCCCCAAGCATCTCAAAAGGACCAATATACCTAGTTCTAAGCTTGCCTCGCCTCCCAAATGCATCACGTTGTCCTGAGCCTATCCTGAATCACCCGTACCTGGTCAAAGACGTTCTAAATCAAGTTAGTACCACGCGGCCTATGCTCTATAGACTCAAACCAACATACGTGAGAGTGACATTGCCTAACATAAAAGGCCTTAAACGAGGCCATCTGAATACTGGAGTGGTAGCTAAAGTTGTACTTAAACTCCGCCAAGGGCAAGAACTAGTTCCAATGACCTACATACTCCAAAACATTGGCCCGCAACATATCCAAAAGTACCTGAATAGTATACTTCGACTACCCATTGGTCTACGGGTGGAATGTTTTGTTAAGGTCAACAAGAGTGCCTAACTCATCCTGAAAGGTCCTCCAAAAGCTAGAAGTGAACTAAGAATCCCAATCTAAGATAATAGACCCGGGCACACAATATAAATACGAGCTAACCTCTCGGCACTGAATGAAGACTGAACGGGGAGGAAGTGTGCTGACATGGTCCATCGATCAACGATAACCAAAATGTTTTCAACACCTCTAGAAGTCTGAGGCAAACCCACAATAAAGTCCATAGTGATGCGATCCTACTTCCACTCAGGAATAGGTAATCTCTGAAACTCAACACTAGGCCTCAAATGATCGGTGTTCACTTACTGGAAACATAGAAAATGAGACACATAGTTTGTAATATTTCTTCTTAAGCCGCTCAACAAATACTAGTGCCTCAAATCATGATACATCTTCACGCTGCCCGGGTGGATATAATATCTTCAATTATGGGCCTCATGAAGGATCAACCAAATTGAGTCTCCAACTCTCGGAAAATAAATACTGCTGGTAAATCTAAAAATCCCATCTGAATCTAAGGTAGCCTGACCGACATCACCCTCTCACACATGATCTCGAAGAGCTACCAAGGTCTCATCCTACCATTGGTGACCACGAATCTACTTCAGCAAGGAAGACTGAACTCCCATATAAGCCAAAACAATCCTAGAATCTGAGATATTTAATCGAATAATCCTATTAGCTAAGGAGTGAATGTCCAAAGCCAAAGATTTCTACATAGTAGACAAGAAGACTAGACTACCCATACTCACCGCCTTCCAACTCAAGGCGTCCGCTACCACATTTACGTTGCTCGAATGATGGAGAATTGAAAGTTCATAATCATTTAGGAGCTCAATCCAATGGTGTTGCCTCTAATTAAGGTCCCTATGACTCATACTGTACTCAAGACTCATTTGATCAGTGTAGATCTCACATCAAACCCCATGCAAGAAGTGCCTCCAGATCTTAAGCACAAAACTACCACCACTAACTTTAGATCATACGTGAGTAGTTGCACTCGTGAAGCTTAAGCTACCTTGATGCATAAGTAATAACCCAGCCTCACTACATCAATCCACAACAAAAACTAATGTCGGATGCGTCACACTACACTGTGAAGCCCTCGCCCTAAACTGGAAGAGTAAACATAAGAGTAGTGGTAAGTAACTCATTATGCTTCTGAAAGCTCAATTCACACTTCTCAAACCACTCAAATTGAACATCAAGATGAGTCAACCGGGTCAAGGGTGCTGCAATAATAGAGAAGCCCTTCACAAACCATCTGTAGTAGCCCACTAATCCGACAAAGCTCTGAATCTCAGTAATTTAAGTGGGCCTAACCCAATCATGAATAACCTCAATCTTTACCAGATCTATCATAATGTCATCCTTGGACACTATGTGCCCAAAGAATGCTACAGACTCAAGCCAAAACTCACACTTTGAGAACTTGCTATAGAGCCACTGATCTCTAAATGTTTGGAGCATAATCCTCAAATGGTAGTTATGCTCTTTTCTTCTCTGTGAGTATACAAGAAAATCATTGATGAAAACTATGATAAATGAATCAAGATTAGCCCTAAACACCCACTGATGGAGTCCATAAAAGCCACTGGGGCATTAGTTTACTCAAAAGACATCACAAAGAACTCATAGTGGCAATATCAAGTCCTAAATGCGGTCTTAGGGATGTTCGTTTCCCTAATCCTCAGTTGATGGTAACCGGATAAAAAATCAATCATCGAAAACACCAGGTCACCCCGAAGCTGGTCAAAAAGATTATTAATACGAGGCATCGTGTAATAGTATTTCGTCGTCCCCTTATTCAACTGCATGTAATCCATACACGTCTGCATAATGTTGCTCTTCTTCTTCACAAATCGAATATGAGCACCCCAAGGCGATATACTCAGCTGAATGAATCTTTTACCCAAGAGATCTTAAAGATATACATTGAGTTCCTTGAACTCTGTGGGGGCCATCCAATAAGGCAGAATAGAAATAAGATGAGTACCAGGCTTAAGATCAATATAAAATCAATATCACATTATGAGAATAGGCCAGGTAAGTCGGTAGGAAACACATCCACATACTCACAGACAACAGGAACTAACTCAACTAAAGGAACCTCCATTCTCATATCTCGTACATAGGATAAGTAAGATAAACAACCACTATCCACTAGCCTCCAAGCCCAAATAAATGAAATAACTCCAACAAATGTGCTACAACAAGAGCCCTGCCATACCACCAGGACATTGCCCGACATGGCTAAGGTAACATTCTTAGAGAACCAATCTAAGACCGCGTGGTAGATAGATAACTAGTCCATGCTCAAAATCACATCAAAATCTAGCATATCAAGTAAAATAAAGTTAGCCCGGGTGTCACGCCCCTAGATAGTTACCAAGTAATATTGAAACATCTGATCCACTACTAAAGGCTCATCCACGGGGGTCGGCACACGCAACATCTCTACCAATGTCTCTGAACTCATACCTAGATGAGAAGCATAATATATACACACATATGAAAAGGTAGAGCTCGGATCAAATAAAGCTGAAGCAGATGATTGCATAAGAGAATTATACATTTGATCATATTGTCTGATGCCTCAGCCCCTATCCTCCCAAGAGCTGCATAAAAGTGGGTCTGTCTACCTCTACCCTGGCCATCTGACCTACTACCTGACCTACCTCCACGGGAACCACCCCAAAAACCCTAGTGATTTACATAATCGTCCTGACCCTAACCCCGGCTCTAATCAGAGGTGCTATTGGTGGAGATAGTAGAATAGGTGGGGATGCCTATGGGGTAGGTGCAATCTACCGATGCAAAGGGAATTCTTTGGACCAGTGACCAAGCTCTGTACATTCATAACAACTCTGTGGCGATCGACTCGCAAAGAAACATCCACTAAAGTCTTACAATCCTGATTGGGACCCATCTTGACTCTGACTCAAGCCAACCTCACTCTGATTGTAACTGTCACACTCTAAAGCCTATAGTCAAGCTTGAACAAGTCAATTGGACTGACCCTACTGAAACCGCTATCGGGACCTATCATAGGAGTCTCTAGTCCTAGACTATGACTCGATATAGCTACCCTCATTACTAACTCTCTTGTTGCTGGCACCATGGGCCTCACAATGAAGCTACTCAATAGTAGACATAAGCCGATAATATACTCTGTAAATAATCGCTATTTCTCGAGTATTGGCTTTGCTATTAAGATTTTTAGTTTTGACATTGAGTGTCAAAGAATCCATGACATTAGGATCATTAATGTCTATTGAAAAATTAGGATAACAATTAAAGTAAACCGGGCCATCGGCTAGATTACTTTGAAGAACTCCTAACAGCGAATCATCAAAATTAAGAAATCTGTCATCTCTAAGGAGGACACAAATAGGAATATCTAAGCCTTTCCTGAATAGGGGCTTAACAGCAACTTGCACTAAACCAATATGCAGATAATTGAATTTACTTTTATAACGATTAATATCGTTAGCATTCAACAGGCGAATAATTTCTAAAGAATTATTGATAGCAACAGTTGATTCACAAGTTTTAATATTGTGATTTGAAAGAAAATTAAATTTTCCTATGTGATAAATAGCCTTAAAAGGTTCTTCTGGTATATTCCAGTTTTGAAGATCATTTTCAAGTTTAGCAATCTTAGTTGCTTGTGAAGACAAATTAACACTATTTAAAATATGTTGATTTGTATCCATTTTTAAAACATACTGTCTTAAGGGCTTACAGACAAGTTTTATAATCAGTATATGAACAGCTAATTTCAAGCAAGATCAAACAATAATAATATGATAATATGCAAAGAGATATTAAAGATCTAGAACTTAGTTTCTAAGGGAGGTTCTCTTGGGTTTACACCTGTTCTTTCTCTAGAGTTATCTTGGCTACGGGATCACCATGCAAGGTCTAACGCTCTCCTAGCTTAACGACCTATTCAATTCGGCTAGCCAACGTATGAACCGGGTATTATTCGGTTACCTCACACACATAGAGAAGAATGGACACCTCACACCAGTTATAGAAACAAGTTTAAGAACATAATATCAAAATACATATTAAAATATTAAAACAGTTTAATCAAAGCTTAAATAAGTAATTTATAAACTAATATAAACTTTGTCATGCCCCAGACAGTATATGTATTTAGCCGCTCATGCTAAATACGTATACTGCCAACATGGCTTTGATACCAATTACGGATCGGCGGTAATCCTCCGAAGTTGTATTAGTAAAATACGACAAGATTTATACGAAAGATTAACAAAGGGAGTTTAAAAACTTACAAACTGTTTATTTATATGAACATCAACATGAAAGAGCTACAGGCGAAAGCATTAAAAACATAAGAAGAGAGAGGTTTTCAGTATTGGGTACAATAGCTGATGCCTTAACTGATGAGAGAGTCCCTTCTTTTATAGAGTAAGAAGATGCTCTTTACATTATTTGACAGTCCATTGTCTGTTAAGTGGGGCTGGCTTTTACTTAAAGTAAAAGTAAAGTATTAGATTCCTTTTTAGGAATAGTAAAGTGTCTCCTTTTGAAAAGTAATTCCGACCTTTGGCCTCTACTTTTCTCAAGAGTCAAGTTGCTATTCATAATCAGGGTCCACATAAGACTGTGCAATTCCTTTTAGGTCGCACATGTCTCCATTACTGCTGCCCGAAGATGCTGCATCGCTGACGAGTTGCATGATTTGTGTCTCTGTATAATCTTCAAGATTATCCATAGCCTTTTTAAGCTTAGCTTTAAGTTCTTCTTTTGAAGTCTTGATTTTACCCGGTCTGACGACTGGAGTATTAACGATGGGTTTTCCAACGCGAATAATTTCTAAAGAATTATTGATAGCAACAGTTGATTCACAAGTTTTAATATTGTGATTTGAAAGAAAATTAAATTTTCCTATGTGATAAATAGCCTTAAAAGGTTCTTCTGGTATATTCCAGTTTTGAAGATCATTTTCAAGTTTAGCAATCTTAGTTGCTTGTGAAGACAAATTAACACTATTTAAAATATGTTGATTTGTATCCATTTTTAAAACATACTGTCTTAAGGGCTTACATATTCCTATTTGTGTCCTCCTTAGAGATGACAGATTTCTTAATTTTGATGATTCGCTGTTAGGTGTTCTTCAAAGTAATCTAGCCGATGGCCCGGTTTACTTTAATTGTTATCCTAACTTTTCAATAGACATTAATGATCCTAATGTCATGGACTCTTTGACACTCAATGTCAAAACTAAAAATCTTAATAGCAAAGCCAATACTCGAGAAATAGCGATTATTTACAGAGTATATTATCGGCTTATGTCTACTACTCTTGCACCAAAGGCTCGAATTGAGAGCCAAAAGGGTGTAACAATGCTCTGGAGGCCAATCATGAGCATAGTTCAATATTCGTTCCTAGATTGATCAATTGGAATGACATTCTGTCTAACGACGAATGGCATTTTGATGCTATCACTCAACCTTTTTCCTCTCATTCAGAGAAATCTCGCATTGAAAGGGTAATTCAATACCCTGATGGTTCTATAGATCTAAAATTCCTTGAGAATTCTTTATCCAGAACTGCTTCTAGAAGAGCGTCTTGTTCGTCTGTCCCAGCTAGGATGGCTCCTTATTCGCCATCTGCTCCTTCGAGGACTGCTCCTCACCCACCCTCTTCTTCAAAAACCCCGGAGGATGATGAAGATGAAAAACTTATCCGTAGAGATAATGACAAAGGAAAAGTTACTGGTGTGGATTTTTCGGGAAATGTCCCTAAAGTTTTTTATCAAGAAATCCCTGGTAGTCCTACAGCCAGTGAAATGGAACCACCTCCAAATCAAAAAGATTCTATACCTGATCATTTAAAAATGATCAAATCTGAAAAGGATTTTATTCCTAATCCTCAGACTCTGCAAGAATCTTGGACTCATCCTCATAACCAAATCAACAGAGATTGGTATAAGGCTACTTATACTCTCAAAGAAAGAGAGAATTTTGCAAACTCTTGGATGTTGGATATGAAAAGAATCCAATGTGAAATAGATTTCTTCAAATGGTTTGAAATGACCGGCAAAATTGATAATCAGAAAGACTCTCTTAAAGTCATTATCAATAAATGGTATACTACTTCAAACAAGGTTGTTGAAAGCATTACTCCTCCTCTTGAAGGAATAAATATCCCTATTTCCGGAACTATTATAAAAGCTTCTCCTTTCAAAATCCTCTCTGAAGAAAAACCTTCTGTCCTTGCCACCAATCTTGAAATCAACAAGATTATAGAACAGAATAATTATACAAATCAAATTCTTCATGTCGTTTCTAGACAAATTGAAGATTCCAAAGAAAGAGCCTCTTTTTCAGGAAGGCCTGTCCCTCTATCTTCTACAAACATGAGTCAGAAAATAGACCCAAATCCTATATTCAAAATCAATGAATTTTCCAGAGAAAATTATCCTAAGCTCAAAAATACCTTTGATATATCTGACAATATTTTAGATAAAATCAATGAAAAACTTGCCAATTTCTCTATATCGGGAAAAAATAAGAAAGCCTCTTCCATTCCTACTACAGAAGAATTTCGTCAATCTGTTATTGGTGGTAAAAAAGTTGCTACCATAAAAGAGAAAGATGATCTTGTCCAAAAACTCTCCAATGATAGATTTCATAACCGAAAAAACTATCATAAAAGACCTTCCTTCCCTGATCTCCAGTATGAGGAAAATGCTTTTCTCTCCACTTCTTCTCATGAAGGAAGTAGTATTACTGAATGGAACATAGATGGTCTTGCAGAACATCAAATATACAACAAGCTCCACGAGATGGGAATAGCAATCACAGCTTATAAAATAAGAAATTCATCTGATAAGGAAGCTGCTTCTATGATTGTTGCAGGATTTACTGGTATGATTAAACATTGGTGGGATAATTATGTTTCAGAAGAAACTAAGAAAATTATCTATGAAGCTCATGCTACTGAGATAGTAGTTAAGATGGAGGGAACTACTGAAGTTCCAACTGAAGTGGTTAAAGAAGATGCATGTGCTACCCTTCTATACCACATTGCCAAACATTTTATAGGAGAACCAAAATTGTTTCAGGATAGGAGTCTCCAAATCCTTAACAATATTAGTTGTCCTTCTTTAGACGATTTCACCTGGTATAAATATAATTTTATGCAAAAGGTTATGATTAGACCAGACTGTAACTTAGACTTTTGGAAAGAAAGATTTGTTAGCGGTCTCCCTCCTCTCTTTGCCGATAAGGTAAGAACCAAAATCCAAGATAGGAATGATGGAAAAATTCCTTATGATCAAATGACATATGGTGATCTTATTAGTGTAATAAACACTGTTGGTTTAGAACTTTGCACAGATATTAAGTTGAAGCATCAACTTAAAAGAGAAAAATCTTCATCAAGAAGAGAATTAGGAAGTTTTTGTCAAGACTTCGGATTTGTTACTTTAACCCCTCCTTCTAGGAAACTTAGAAAGGAAAGCAAAGATAGTAAGAAAACTCATCGCAGCAAGTCTAGAAGAACTTCTGATAAAGAGTATAAAAAATCGTCCAAAAGAAGAAAAGGACGAAAAGGATTTAAGAAATCCAAAGAGGATGTATGTTGGACTTGCGGAAAGACTGGCCATAGAGCTAATGAATGCAGATCCGGCAAACAAAAGAGAATCAACAGTCTCGAGATTGATGATGAAACTAAAGAAAAACTCTTTTCTATCCTTGAAGAACCTTTATCCGATTCTTCAAATAACTCTGCTGAATATAGCGACGAAGAAAATATCAACGTTGACTATGATTCAGATTCCAGCCAATCCGGTAGAGATTGTAACTGCACAGAAGCATTCTGTGTCTGTGAAAGTATTCCTCAAATTAGAGTCCTTAGCAATGACTCCAAAGAAGCTCTCTTCGACATTATCGAGCATATTGATAATGAAGAAGCTAGGAAAAAATATCTTGTAGAACTCAAGAATCTTATTCTCAACCAAAAGGAAAAGCCTAAAGCTCGTACTATGGTTGAACCTTTCAGCATGAAACAAATCATGAACAGGTTCGAAAGAAATGCTGAACCTAATATTTCTGATCTTCATAGAGAAGTTAAGACTCTCAAAGAAGAAATCAAAGACATTAAATCTAGACTTGGGAAAGTCGAAACTGATGTCATTACTGATAGAATCCTCAAAGAGATTGATAAACAAAATCTCGATGAAGAAATAGAAGATATTCCTGAAAAGGATAACCTAGATTATCCTCCTTTCAATATTGATCTTTCTGCCACACCTACTCCTGATATCGCGACTACCTCTTGTCCAGGTATCGATGTTATTACTTCTGTTAGACCCCAGAGTCATCATATTCCTATCAAAATTGTTGTTAGTAAAAATTTTGTTATTAATAAAATTGCTTTGCTCGACAGTGGTGCAGATAGAAATTGCATTGTTAAGGGTATTGTTCCTACAAAGTACTTAGAGAAAAGTACTTCCAAATTATATTCTGCTACTGGAGAATTGCTAAAAATTAATTATAAGCTTTCTAAAGCTCATATTTGCAATAACAATATTTGTTTGACCAATGATTTTATTATCACTGAAGATATTAATGAAGACATCATTCTTGGAATTCCTTTTATCTCTCAGATAAAACCTTTCATTACTAATCTTAATGGTATTACTACTTCCATTCTGGGAAAAGAGTTACATTTTCCATTTGTTAAACTCTTTCTCAAGATGAAAGTAATTTTATCAGAGATAAGACCGTTTTTAGAATAAACTCTTTATCTCAACATGTTAATTTTCTCAAAGAAGAAATAAAAATTAAAAAAAATTGAGCAAATTTTAAAAACCCCGGAGATGGAAGTTAAAATATCCAATCTTCATAAAAAATTCGAAAATGAAATTTGCTCTGATTTTCCAAATGCATTCTGGGAAAGAAAAAAGCATATTGTGGATTTGCCTTACATTGATGGATTTAATGAACAGGCTATTACTACTAAGGCTAGACCTATTCAAATGAATCATGAATTACTTGATTATTGTAAAACAGAAATTGATAATTTATTAAAAAATAAAATTATTAATGTATCTAAATCTCCTTGGAGTTGCTCTGCTTTCTATGTCAACAATAGTGCTGAAAAAGAAAGAGGAGCACCTAGACTCGTTATTAATTATAAGCCTTTAAATGCTGTTTTAAAATGGATTAGGTATCCTATACCTAATAAAAGAGATTTGTTAAAAAGAACTTATAAGGCTAATGTCTATAGTAAGTTTGATATGAAATCTGGGTTTTGGCAAATACAAATTGCTGATAAGGATAAATATAAAACTGCTTTCAATGTCCCGTTTGGACAATATGAATGGAATGTCATGCCTTTTGGGTTAAAAAATGCCCCATCTGAATTTCAAAATATTATGAATAACATTTTTAATGATTATAGCTACATGTCGATTGTTTATATTGATGATGTGCTTATCTTCTCTGATGATATTGATTCTCATTTTAAGCATCTTAATACTTTCTTTAAGATTGTTAAGATAAATGGCCTAGTAGTCAGTGCTAAGAAGATTAAGCTTTTCCAACCCGCAATCAGATTTTTAGGCCATGACCTTTATCAAGGAAGTTATAAACCTATTTGTAGAGCCATCGAGTTCTCATCCAAATTTCCTGATGAAATTACTGACAAAACCCAATTGCAAAGATTTTTGGGAAGTTTAAACTATGTGGCTGATTTCATACCTAAAGTCAGACAAACCTGTGAACCTTTATATAAAAGGCTTAAGAAGACTCCAATTCCTTGGGGAATTGAACAAACTCAGGCAGTTATAGCCATTAAGAAATTAGTTCAAAGTCTTCCATGTCTAGGTATTCCTAATCCTAATGACTTTATGATCGTAGAAACCGATGCGTCAGATATTGGTTATGGAGGTATTCTTAAGCAAAGAAAAACCTCAGAATCTCCTGAACAATTAGTTAGGTTCACTTCTGGTATCTGGAATTCTGCCCAGAAAAACTATTCCACTGTTAAAAAGGAAATCTTGTCTATAGTGCTATGTATCACAAAATTTCAAGATGACTTAATTAACAAAGAATTTTTATTAAGAGTTGATTGTAAATCAGCTAAAGAACTTTTGCAAAAAGATGTAAAAAATCTTGTTTCTAAACAAATATTTGCTAGAT